>JACEGR010009392.1:0-27048 GCA_014170235.1 Listronotus bonariensis
ATATACAACTAACTTTACCTAACCAGTTTTAGCGGTGGAAAGAATCGGTAATTTAAAAATAAACCTACTTACCAGAAGGCCCTAGCTTTGTGTGTACATACCCAGGTGTTGCTCCGTCGAGGCGGGACATAGGGAATCCCATGTAAATTTTTAAGTGGTCCAATATCGACTTCCCTAATTATTTTAGAAGAAAATATTATTTGGATTTTTTAAAGAGCACGAAAAGTTGTACCCAGTGTACAAAATTCAGCTCTCCTCAGTCCGCCAGCTAAGAGATAAATGCTAAAATAAGTTACGAATCTCCTATCTTCTTACGGGCCCTGTATTATTAGAAGTTTTGTAATAAAATACCAGAAAAATTATTTAACCTCTTACTCTCAAGTTGTCAGATTAATGTCTTAATGTCATTTTTTAAATAATGAACTACTCAAATCAAGAAAAAATCACTATTATAAAATGGTTTTATCAGGGAAATAGTTATCGAAGAGTAGCGGTTATGTTTACAGCCTATTTTCCCAATAGGCCAATACCAAATAAGTCGACAATAGAACGGACGATAAAAAAATTGAATCTACAAGCACAGTAATCAATAATTGCAAATGTGAAGAAAATCGTCGTGAAAATCAGAGACAAATTGTACAAAACGAGAGGGATTTAGACGTGATACTTTGTGTCGAGAAGGCCGAAGGACACTTTAGCATGAGACAACTGGAAGACATTACTGGACAACACCACACCACAATATCTCGAGATTTTAAAAGATGTAATACCATGCTTACAAGTACAAAGGACACCAAGAATTAAGGTACGTAGACAAAATACGACGACAGGAATTTTCCTTTGAGATGATGGCGAGGACAAACACTGACAGAGGTTTTTACAAAATATTTGTTTTACTGACGAATGCACTTTTACATTGAACAACGAACTCAGCATTCATAATTGCCGGTACTGGAGTAACGAAAACCAAAATCGATTTGTTGAGACAAGGACTCAATATCCACAAAAAATTAATGTTTTGTCGGGAATTTTCGGCCACCATATCCTTGGACCATTTTTCCTTGACCGAAATTTGAATGCGGAGTACTTTCTAGAACTTTTAGAGGAACAAATTTTGCCTGCTTTGAACAACCTTGCTCGTGAAAATCAAGAGATTTGGCTGCCCAGCACACAGTACCAGAGCTGTGCGCGAACACTTGAACAATGCATTTAATAACGACATCATAAGCCCGAACCATGCAATATCTTGGCCAACCAGGTCTTGATTTACTGTCTTGCGTAACTGTGAGTGCATGTGTTGGAATAAGCTGTAAACTAAAATGAAATGCGAGGATTCTTTTTGAAATTCCCTTATAAAATTGTTCAATTTTGGCAATAACATTATAAATTAATGATCTAAATTGTCACTGATAAATTGATATGGTGTTTTTATTTGTAGTTTCTAAAGTACAGGGTGTCCCATTTTGGTTGTCCCTTATGGGAATCTTGGAAACCATAAGAGATATTAAAAATCCGATACCCCATCCTCGAGCTCTTTTTGGAGAAAACATTTATGGTAAAAACAGATCATCGCTATCGCGAAGCGTTTCAGTGATACAGGGTGATTCTCGAATTTTTCACTTTTTGAAAAGGTCCTGTAGCTTTGTTGTTATTACAGATACGAGAAAACTAATTGCACATTATACAGACACTTTTTTCCGTAGAATCCAGTGGCGTAGCCAAAAAATTTTTTCGGGCTGTCATTTTTGACATATGACCCAAACATGTTTTTTTTTATTAGGGACACCCTATAAATGATTAGGTAATTAAATTGCTTGTTTTTTTCTGATTAAAATAATATATCATAGTAGGTGGTTTAATAAATTTTTTACGTCAAATATTGGAAAAATTATGATTTTAAAGACGCATTGCGGCTTCTATCTGTTTTTTAAATTGTTTTATATTTTTCTTTAAAAACAATAATGCCATCCCTCAACTCAGGAGACATTTCCGTAGAAAAAAAACAAAAAATTAGTTTACAACAACAATAATAAACAAGTTATATTAATTAAACTTAAAAATTTATCAAGTTTTTTTAATTTTTGATTTTTTTATTTTTTTTATTTTTTATGAATTCTCCATGTCAACTTTACCAATAGAGCAAAAAAAAAAAAATTTAAAGTCCAAAAAAAATCGAAAATTTTTTGACACACCCTGTATAACTTTGATTTTTATTTTTTTATACAACATTATCATACTAATACAGTACCAAAATTTTTTTGCTTCAAATTCATAAATAAGGACGCTATGAATTTTTAAATTTAAACATAAAAATAATTATTTTTAATTTTTTGGGACACACTGTATCATTTATATATATATATATAATAATATTCTTCCTTATCATATATATTATCCACTATAATTTCATCCTTATATATTCATAAATAAAATTGTAGGAAATTTTTAAAGTTAAAAATAAAAAAAAATCATTTTAATATTTTGAGACACCCTGTATTATTTTTTATGTATAATAATATTTCTCACCATCACATTTATCAAATACCAAAATTTCATCCCTTTATTTTCATAAATAAAATTGTAGGAAATTTTTAAATTTTAAAATAAAAAAAATATTTTAATTTTTGAGACACCGTGTATCATTTTATTATGCGTATTAATAATCTTCTACATCATATATATTATTTACCAAAATTTCATACTTATGTATTTATAAATAAAGTGGTAGGAAATTTTTAAATTTTAAAATAAAAAATGCGTCTTTAAAATCATAATTTTTCCAATATTTGACGTAAAAAATTAATTAAACCACCTACTATGATATACTATTTTAATCAGAAAAAAACAAGCAATTTAATTACCTAATCATTTATAGGGTGTCCCCTAATAAAAAAAAACATGTTTGGGTCATATGTCAAAAATAACAGCTCAAAAAATTTTTGGCTACGCCACTGGATTCTACGGAAAAAAGTGTCTTTATAATGTGCAATTATTTTTCTCGTATCTGTAATAACAACAAAGCTACAGGGCCTTTTCAAAAAGTGAAAAAATCGAGAATCACCCTGTATTTCTGAAACGCTTCGCGATAGCGATGATCTGTTTTTACCATAAATGTTTTCTCCAAAAAGAGCTCGAGGATGGGGTATTAGATTTTTAATATCTCTTATGGTTTCCAAGTTTCCCATAAGGGACAACCAAAATGGGACACCCTGTACAGGGTGCATAATGAGATACTACGTTGCAGAAGTATTTAAGCAGTTTACTCTTTACTGGTTGGTTGAAAAATGCTCAAATTTTCATTTTAGGTGAAACTTATTGTGCTTTCCAATAAATCCTAATAGCATTTTTTTTCTAAAATAATTAGGGGAGCCAATATTTGACTACTTCAAAATTTACATGGGATTCCCTATGTCCCGCTCGAGAGAGCAACACCCGGTATACAATAGACTGGGCCAAGGAGTGACAAATAGAAAATATCGTGAAGAATTAAACCCTTTGGAATAATATTTAGAGGTCCCTCTCCTTTCATTTCAATTTTTTATTTGTGCTTTGATTTTTGGGTCAAAGCCATTTTTACAAAATAAAATTGTTTACAAAAAACGTCTTATTGAAAACTTTCGCCAGACGAACCGTTTTCGAATAATCAAGCTTTAAACATAGATATGTTTTCTAGGTTTACTTTTTTTGTTTTGAAATATTGTAACTAACAAAAAAATAATTATATAGAAAAATATATTAGATGAATATATTAAATATTAAATATTAAAACTATTTAAAGCCACTGACGTAGATAAGAATGACGAAAGAAAAGGGGGTAACCCCTTCTCCCCAGGATCTACGCCCTAAATCTCCAAAATTTAAAAAAAAATAAGTTTTTTTTCAATATTTAACACACCGTAGTTTAAAAACTAAGACGTTTAGGACATATGTTTATATGAAGTTTTTTTCTTATGTTTGGTTGTAGAATCGTTTGGTTAAGTTTGGCGGTTGAGTTACTGGACACCCTGTATATATGTAGGTAATTTGATTGAAATTGATGAAAATTTTGATGTCTATTGGTGCCTAAACGGTGAGGTTTATCGACTTTTATAAAGAGTACCTTATTTTTAAGTTTTTGATTGTCTATAAAATGACGCCCCAGCTTTGCGATATCTGTCAAAATAAAAAAGTTATGATGTAAATAAATTATAGGTTTAAGGTAAAGTGCCCTCTGGCGGTATTTAAAAAAGAACTTTTATCTTAAAATTTTAAAGTCTGCAAAGCTCGATTTGTGTGCCAAATATCAACGGGATTGTTTAAAAAATAAATGCAATATGGCGAAAAAACCAAAATAAAAATTGAACTTTGACGGCTTGTAACCCGAAAACAAATGACATTTTGAAAAAAATATATATGAAGCTCTACCCTTATTTTGTCAAGTTGCCTAATATTTACTACAAGTATTGTATTTTTACGTAATTTTTTCATCTAAGACTTTTCTCGGACACACTGTATAATGAGTTTTGCGATCATATATTTTAATACAGGTCGTTCTTTTTCATAACATTCTTAAAACACACTTTATTTTTAGCTAAGGGCGGAAAAGCTTTTATCCTAATAAATTTTATACCTAGGGACCAAGACATAAAAGTTTTTGTTGTAAAAATAGCATTATACGTTTCTTTTTCATTTTAGACATTATCACGCACTTTTCATAAAAGCATATCAGAATAGTATTACTGATTATTATAGGTTTTATTTTTAAATTTGTAGACCAAACTGTGGATATGTACTTACGATTTTCAAAATGAGATATTAGAGACATCTTGCACCCCTTATTTTGCAATTCCGTTGTAGTTAACGTTATTCTGAGATTGCGCAGTAACGCAAACATGATCCGTTATCGTTATTAACCATACCGGACTCCTTTAATTACGGATGAATACCGAAGAGCTTGTCGTTATCGTTATTGTTAAACTGCGTGGTTGCCGGATTGTAGAAATTTTAATATCAATTATTTAAAAGGTTAAAATTTTAATGCCGTATTAATTAAAATATCATTTATACTTAGGCTCTAATTAGCGAAAAATCTATGGCAGTAATAAAAATCAAATAGTGTTAAGAAATTAAAACGGACTTGCACTTTTACGGATATTTTAAATCAGTAATTAATTTAGATGTTACAATCTGGCACACTTGCTTTTTATTCTACTACCAAACATAACCTTACTTTTTGTGTTTTGCTTATACTGTATTGTTTGCATCTACTTTAAAAAACCAAATCAACAGAAGTGTTTGCATATATTTAAATATGAATTTATATCTTATAAAGAATAAAAGTAAATACTGATTTTTCGTTAACTTTAAAATGGGTAAACCACAGGCAAAAATAAGGTTATGTGTCGAAAGCGCAGACGCAAGATAAATTTCTTAAAAGAGGCTGCAAAATATCTGTCTAAAACTGCTGCCGTAATCGTTATGTTTAATAACGATAACCATAAGGAGGCCAAAAAACGTCTGTTATTTTAAGAGGTGCAAAATGTCTCTATTAAGTAATCATGTTAGAAAGGGTGTAATTCACCCTTACAACTTACAATGTTAAAACGGATTACTTAGAAACGAGTATTCCATTTTTTTAACAGGAAAAATTAGATGCACGAGGGATATTTGATAAGAACATTTTCAGAGTTAAATAAACATTTTATTTTAAACAACAACAATAATTAATAAAAACAATATAACTTGCAACTTGTCAAACTTGCATTAAATTATTTCGATTTTTCTCCTGAAAAACTGCTGGCAGCTAAGTTGACAGTTTTAAGGTAACTTTTCCAATTTAAATTTATATTTGACACAAATTAATGGAAAAAAATAATTAAAAAAAAAATTTCTCCTAATTTGACCAGCCTATAGTTCAAAAAGTAAGACGTTTAGGTAATAAATGAAATTTTTGTCAAGTAACACATCTTTTAATGTGATTTTGTTACTATAATTAAAAAACACCCCCATATGTCAAGGTAAAAACCACCCCTATGTAGAAAGGGAAAAAACCCCAAAGAAAATAAAATATAATTTCACTTATTCAGCATATTCTTAAAATTTTAAAATATCTGTTTGCTCGACGGAGAAAAAATTTCATTAAAAGTTTTACATGAAAAGTTAAGTTTTCTTGGGGGAAAATAGGAAATATTGTTTCGCATTAAAAATTTCATTACATATTTTCTTGTGTCGCGTGAAAATAATAATTTCTTCAAGCTTACTATCTTAAGAACTTTGACCTGAACACATAAAAAGGTAAATATCAGTCTGGGAATTTACAAAGGTATACTTTGTAGTTATTTTTGTTTTAAGAGTCATATACTGAAATATAAGTATTATTACTTTTATCCAACACTTACATATAATATCTACATAATTGATCAGATTTTGAGGATATAAAGTGTACTATAAGTCACTAGTAAGCTAAAGTACCCTTTTAGCTCACTAGTGAATTATAGACTTTAGCTCACTAGTGACTTATACTAATTCTTTATTACTTTAAACATTTCACAATTAAAAAAATAACATAAAACAACTAATATATTATACTACAATTTATTCGTGTTTATATTAACAGTAATTGTTATATTAGATTTATCTTGGACAACGTTACATTGTGCGGAGTGTTCTTCAGGAAGTCTTTCAGCACTAGTACTTGCCTTGGTGCGCTCTTCACCCTGTATTTGTCTTGCAATCTCAAACTTGTTAGAGATGCAATCTTCTTAATATCCTTCTGCCACGGTAGAAGACTTCCACCCGCCATGGCGTTTAAGGTTGGTGATATCGGCCCCAGCGTTGACTAGAAGTGTCGCTGAAGAACGCCGCATGCTATGACCACTATATAAGATTTCATCAGGTAGTTGCAAATAATGAGCAACTACTCTCGGAATTTTCGAAATTTTATTTATTCCCACGCATTGCCTAGTGCATTTGCCTTTTGAAAGTTGACAAAAATCTTTTGTGAGGCGTGTTCTCTGGCCTTAGGGACACATATTTTCTAAATAATTCAAGCACATTTACCAAAATCCTTCTTTTAAAATTGTAAAGCTTCTTGATTTGTTCGTCTTGGTATCAGGTATTGAAACATATATGTACTGGCCTTTATCTACTATATCTTCAATACTTAAGCGAGTTAGTTCGTCACAACGGCATGCACCAGCGATTCCCAATATCAATGCAACCTATAAAAATCCGAACAGATAAATATTTAATACCAGAAACTAAAGTAAATTCATACCTTTGACATTAAGTGCTCGTCGTCAGGTGCCTCAGCCAAAAATTTTTCGATGTATTGCCTCTCCAGATTTTTTGCCTTTTTCGGTTTGAAATTTCTTGAATTGCTCTTCAAATAAGCGACAACTTTTCCATACCTCCCTATATCCACATTCTTATATACTTTTAAGGTCGTTTTTATCATTGAATACTTGGTCCACATTGATGGGGATTCTTTATTGTACGTTAGTTTTGACTTCTCTGGAGCATTTTTATGTTTGTATATATATATATATATATATATATATATATATATATATATATATATATATATATATATATATATATATATATATATATATATATACAGGGTGTTATTTAAGTACGTGGCCAAACTCCAGGAGGTGATTCTATGAGTCATTTCAAGATGAAAAGTTAATACAAACATAGGTCCAAAAATGCTTCGTTTTCAAGATCAAACTTTTTAAAAATCGGTTTTTCCTAAATATCTTAATTAGCTTTCAGTCGATTTTGTTCAAATTTAACAGTGATATTAAGGTTAGTACGAGGCTAACTTAGCCCCAACTAGATTAAAATTATTATGCCCAGTGGCGTCCCGGAAGACAACCTAACCAATATTTTTGACAAAAAAATTATGTATCTCTCTTTGTTTGCGAGATAAAAAAATAAAAGCAGTTTATTGCATGTTTTTGATTATTAAGTTACACAACAGTCGTCTTTTATTTTTCTCACAGATTAAAACTAATTTCGATAAGACAAATAAACATAAAATACTTAATTGCATAACGTTATTTACTATTGCAATGTTTTTCCAGTGGCGTTGCACATTGGTAACGCTAGAAATAAAAAAAATCGAACAGGAAAAACCTATTTTCAAATCTACACTTAAAATTTTATCTCAATAAAAACATTTAAACAATAAATAACACCAGATTTATAATAGTTGCTGAAAATGCCCTCCTCCAACCTCAATGCAAACATTAGCTCGTCTTAACATTGATTGCCGAACTCGTTGAAATATTCCCGGGGTATGTCTGCGCGCCCGATCCAGTTTTCTCAAAAGTTGCATCCAAAAATTGGCGAAAGTACTATGCTGAAGTGAGGTGGAGCCCCATCATGCATGAGCCACATTGCTCCTCTTACTTCCAGCAGGACATTTTCTAATAGTTCAGGTAACATAAATTCCAAAAATTACGATATTCTTAACCATTTAATCTCGGGGGTAAAATGAGCTCCAATGAGATAATCATCTACAATACCAACCCAAACATTCACCGAAAACTGTTGTTGAAAATTAACTTCTGTAACCGCATGGGGATTTTCTTCAGCCCATGTGATTATTGTGAAAGTTCATAATTGAATTTCGGGAAAAACGCGCTTCATCGGTAAATAAAAAACGGGATAGGAATCTTGGAAACGCTACCTGTTGTTGCAAAAGCCAAGTACAATAAACAACTCGTTGGGGAAAATCGGCAGGTAATAACGCTTGAACACGCTGTATGTGGTAAGGATACAGTTGATATTCCCTTAAAATCTGCCATACAGTAAAGTGGGAAATATTTAATTGTTCTGCAATTTTGCGTGTACTTGTATCGGGGCTACGCTCAACTTCATGTAAAACCGCTTCCTCAATCTCCACTGTTCTTACTGTGGCAGGTCTCCCAATTACAGCAGCCGACCTTCGAAATGTGCTTGATTCGCACAGCCTTTGATGTATTCTCACAAATGTTTGTCTATTTGGTATAATGCGATGAGGGTATTTTTCTTGATAAATGCGCCTAGCCG
This sequence comes from Listronotus bonariensis, assembly GCA_014170235.1. Taxonomy (NCBI): domain Eukaryota; kingdom Metazoa; phylum Arthropoda; class Insecta; order Coleoptera; family Curculionidae; genus Listronotus; species Listronotus bonariensis. The sequence goes on from JACEGR010009392.1 coordinate 9,037, forward strand.
CTCTAGAATTGCCTTCAGCCATTCCATACACAAAAATGCATATCGGCCATTTCTGTGTTTGTAAATTGAACCATTTTCCAATATTAGTAATTTTATTAGCTTAATACTCTTCAAAACACTTCAAATAATTGCAATCGTTACGTACGCACTGTTTTAAGTCAGTTATGTCAAAGTCAGATTTGTTTGAATAGCAGTTGTTTTTCCTTCCATGGCACTCTTATTTTTGTTACTTTTAAAACATTGCTGTTATAAATTATTACGTTATGCGATTATTTTATGTTAATTTGTCTTATCGAAATTAGTTTTAATCTGTGCGAAAACATTCTCTTCGTCTAATTTTCATTTCTTAATAATTAGTTTGGTGGTTCTAATATTTTATTATGTTATTGTCCCGGTGACATGCAATAAAGTGCTTTTAATTTTTTATCTCGCAAACGAATCTCTCAGAAACTTAAGAGACAAAAAGTTGTATTTTTAGCTGCTTAACTCGAAACAAATAGAAACATTGCAAAAAGTCTGTGGCGCATATTTTTTTGTCAAAAATATTGGTTAGGTTGTCTTCCGGGACGCCACTGAACATAATAAATTTAATCTAGCTGGGGCTAAATTAGCCTCCTACTGCCCTTAATATCACTGATAAATTTGAACAAAATCGACTGAAAGCTAATTAAGATATTTGGGAAAAACCGATTTTTTAAAAAGTTTGACACCCTGTATCTTGAAAATGAAGCATTTTGGACCTATGTTTGTATGAACTTTTCATCTTGAAATGACTCATAGAATCACCTCCTGGAGTTTGGCCACGTACTTAAATAACACCCTGTATATATAATCAAAATAAAAATTGAAATTTGACGGCTTTTAACTCAAAAACGAATGACAATTAATTTCGCCACATTGCATTTATTTTTTAACCAATTCAATAATTTTAGGACAAAAGTACTTTTTTAAATATCGCCAGAGGGCACTATACCTAAAACTTAAAATTTATTTACATCATAACTTTTTATTCTGACAGATATCGCAAAGCAGGGGGCGTCATTTTATAGACAATCAAAAACTTAAAAATAAGGTACTCATTATTAAAGTCGATTAACCTTACCGTTTAGGCACCAATAGACATCAAAATTTATTATCAATTTCAATCAAATTACCTACATACATACAGGGTGTCCAGTAACTCAACCGACAAACTTTACGGGGCGATTCTACAACATATGTCTTAAACGTCTTAGTTTTTGAACCACTGTGTGTTAAATATTTAAAAAAAAACGCAAAACGCAATTTTTGCATCTTAACTACTTCCAGAACAATTGACAAAGTAATCGGTAGCATAAACAAAAACACTCTTATCTTCTCTCACATAAGCTTTTCGTGCAGAGCGCCAATGCTACCTCTAGTAGTAATATGATCTAAGTACTAATACTAAATACATAAAATACATAAACCTGTCTTTAAAAGTTTTCTTTCTATTTCCCCAGGATCCCACCATCAGATCCTGACTTAACCGTAATGGAGCCACCGCGAAAGTGTACTCTTTCGCATAAAATATTTATATATATATATATATATATATATATATATATATATATATATATGTCCACAATTAATGTGGTTATTTGTAAAGCTATACTAATATTATAAAGAGGTAAAACTTGGAACTTTGTTTGTTTGTTCGTTTGCAGCCACTAATACTAAACCGATCATAAAAATTATTTTACAATCAGAAAGCTAAACTATTCAGGAGTGTTATAGGCTTTATTGTATTATAATTTTTAAAAAAGTTCAGATGATTAACGCCCAACAAAGTGGGACGGGTCAGCTATCTTGAATAAACTATAACTTTGTAAGGGCTAATCTTCGGAAATACTAAACCGATCATAAAAAGTTTTTTCAACTAGAAAGCTACACTATTCAGGAGTGCTATAGGCTATATTTATAATGATTAAACAAGGAATTTTAGGAAATAATGACATAAACTATAACTTTGTAAGGGCTAATCTTCGGAAATACTAAACCGATCATAAAAGTTTTTCAACTAGAGAAGCTACACTATTCAGGAGTGCTATAGGCTATATTTTATAATGATTAAACAAAAATTTTAAAGAAAAATAATGACATATATATATATATATATATATATATATATATATATATATATATAGATATATATATATATATTATTGAAAATTAGATAAGAAAAAATCACCGAATTTATTTATTTTTAGTAATTTTTTTCAATATTCATTTATACAAATATTTATAAATAACTTTGTTTGTTTTTGTAAGGGCTAATTTTCGGAAATACTGAACCAATCATAAACATTATTTTACAATCAGAGAGCTACATTATTCATCAGGAATGCTATATGCTATATTCTATTATGATTAAACAAAAACTTCAGAAAAAAAATATAATCAACGGCCAACTAAGTGGGCACAAGTCGGCTAGTATAAAATAAAAAAAAAGTCGAAAATGTAACCCGCTAAAGTCGCTTAAAAAGAAACGTAAATTTTTATTTCTGCCGAAATTTGTTTTTATGCGCAATTAAGTTAGCTTAGCTCAGCATACTTAAACCATATTAAATTAATATCTACCACAAAGTATACACAAAACTCTACAAAAGCAAACGTTTTCGCAATTTCTGCTTCTTAACTACTTCAAATAAAACTCACTTAATCCAATTGGTCCGCTTCGTTTGATACGCTTTTATCCCTGTTTATTACCTTCAAATTCGCAAGTTCTTTAGTCGATATTTTAAATCTTATTTTAATTATAAATTTTCTTTGGAATTTTTGGGGATTTCTTTGTAAGTATTAACAGCTTAAGTTTAGGCCTAAGCAAAAGTTTTTTTTTTTAATCTTTGGACAGTCCACGAAGGCTAAAAGCCTAAATACTAACGTACCGTGGGTGTCTTAAGCGAGGTAAAAGAAAGTTTGTTGACACAGGACTTAAATACTTGAAGATTTGGAGGGAAGGAAAGACCTCCACGGGCAGCAAGTTTCACATCCTAGAAACTTTGGAGATAAAAGAACGAACAAAGTAGGAAGTTCAGGACCTGTCCAGTGGGACCGTATAGGGATGCATACGTGCGGCACCGCGAGTTTCTCTATTGGGACCCGTGAGTGGAGGAATTATACTGAACAATTCTTTGAAGCAAAAGCCACGAAAGAACCTATAAAAAAGCGATGAATTCCCCACAGCCCGACGATGGGCAAGAGAGAAAAGCCTTTCTGTTAGTGACGGATCATTAATAAGGCGAACAGCTTTTCTTTGAATGGAATCAAGAATGCCAAGATTTGTGGTGGACGCCATGCTCCAAATATAAGAACAATATTTCAAAGGAGGTCGGATTTAGAACACATACAAGGTGTAGAAGTTAAAAGGAGAACAATACTTTTTGGCTCGAATGGGAAATCTAAGCTTTTTTAAAGCCGCCGTGGCTATAGATACAATGTGTTTATGCCAGTTAAGGTTACTTTCAAATGTGACACCCACAAGATTGAAGGTGTCTTTGATTTGTAGAGGATGAGTATTTGATGACTTTTTTCGCGACAAGGAACATGATTGTGTTTTGGATGCATTAAAATTGACGAGATTTTTGGCGCCCCAATCCAATATTAAATTAAGATCCTGTGAAAAAGATATCTGCATCGCTTTGCGTTTGTTTTCCAAACTAGGTTTAGAGATTGGTTTAGGAACCTGAAAACTTAAGTGAAGAGTACTATCGTCGGCAAAACTATAAATGGAATTAGTTGTGGACGAAAGAAGGTCGTTGATGTGTAGAAGAAAAATGTTGGTGCCAATATTGAGCCCTGAGGCACTGTAGCATTTATTAACATCCTAAACCGTAGATTACTTTGGCCATAACCTACGTAATTTTTTAAAGGCCCGCAGGATATGCTCTCGCAATCATGTGTGACGTAGGACTCCGGGTGCTGACTATTCGGTGGCAATCGTTAAAATCTGAAATCTGTCAGTATTCTCAACAGACTATAAAAAGCACAGGGACGTGTAAGTTGATTGGTTTAAAGCGTTCATTCGACAGGGATACAGTTTTAGAGTGTAAGCTACGTTTCTATTTAGGATTAAGATACTTGTTTTTTTTTTTTTTTTAATACCGCATATGTGTTGTGTCCCTGGATGTAGCAACAATTATAGAAACTGTTTAATGGTAGGGGAGGCCAAGAGGGGATTTCTGAAATTACTACAGCGCATCAGAAAAATATACCGGAGGATACCTTGTACCCGATAAAATACCTCCACCAAATATAAGCCATGTATACAGGGGCGATCGTATAAAACAAAAAAATATCATCGTGCGCGTCAGATTAAAATAAAAAAATAATAAAGAAAAAATACCCACGCTCAAGCATGTCAAAATGACGTTTTTCACAACTTTGTAGCCCCGCTTAACTCTCTCTAAGCGGAGGGCTACAAAGTTGTGAAAAACGTCATTTAGACACGCTTGAGCGTGGGTATTTTTTAATTATTTTAAAGAAAATAATTTAATGATAACGAAAAATATATAATTAAATACGATTTTAACGATTTCCACAAGCCGAAATAATAAAAATATTTTTTTGACATACTTAAAAGTCCAAAGCCGCTTAACGCCCCGATGAAAAGGTATACATTATATAAAAATTTTTCTTATTATTATTTATTATTTTTTTATTTATTTATTTATTTACAAATGTACACTACAGAATAAAAACATTCTAAATGGTACAAGCTAAAGTTAAAAACTTTAAAATAAACATATAAATATAATGAAAACATATAAATATAGCCTTAACTTGAACAATTAAACAATTAAAGAACACATAAAAACAAATTATGTAATATGACTATTTAGCATACGTCTAAGTTAAGATAATCTTAAATTAAAAATGTCCACATTATCATAGAAAGTGTTATAATTATGCACCATTCGGTTAATAAACGCGCACTGTCCATAGTTAGTTCTATGCGTGTTTTCGAAGAACAGCTGAGAACGCCTTGTACGTCTAGTTGGTACCAGAAAGGATATTAATCCCAGAAGTTCGCCGCTATGTATTAAACCATTAATAAGTTTAAATAGAAAAAGTAAAGAGCGTTGTTACGACGAACCTTTAAAAATTTAAAACCACAGAGTAAAAGTCTGGTTTTGTATGGAACATCTTGGTAAGGGAAATGGAATTTGAATAACAAATATTTAACAAATTTGTTTTGAACCCTTTCAAGTCTAACAATATGACATCTGTAGCGGGGTGTCCAAATGACCGAACAATACTCCAAGACGCTGCGAACCAGACAATTATATAAACATGTAAGCGCCTTTGTATCGTTTATATGCCTTGTGACCCTTTTTGGGAATCCAAGCATTTTGAGGCTCTTGGAGATGATATCCACATGCATATTGAAGTGCTCGAGTAAGTTTAGCATCTTGAGCTCCCCTACTATAAAGGATTGTGCTCCATATGTAAATTTTTTACTTTTTCTAAATTGGAAAACTTAAGGAAAAAATGGATTGCAGCCATACAGACAGACGACATTCACCCCAACACAACACAAGTGGTATGTGCAAATCATTTTCTACCCTTTACAGGTTAGTTAGAAAGGTAAAAACATTTAATTTTTAAGTATTTTACTGCAATGCATCCCGGGTATTTACCGAGGTTTTTATTGTTGTTGTTTGTTTCTTTGTTTGTGACGTAGGTCTCCGAAGGTCCAATTGCCAGTACGTCCCTCTGTGTCCAGAGAGGGTTGTATTCTGGGTGGGAGTCTCCAGTAAGTCGGGCCTGTGCCCCTGCTGGCTCCCAAGCTTTTCACTTTTTAATTGTTAATACTTATTGTATTGTTCGATGCAATGCATAAGTTGCGACTATCTAGCCAGCGGCTGCTACTGGTATCGCTTCACATAACCGTCACTTTCATTCCTTACGTATTTCCGTAGGCGTGCGCAACTCCTCGACCATACGAGGACACCATGTGTTCAACACCAAAACGTAAAAACTTCAGGCTTTAGGAATCTTCACTCACAGCGCTTAGCCCCAGAAGAAAGAAGCCCCAACTTAGCGTGAATCTTTTCTCGATCCCCAAGGGTACAGCCACGCTCGTACGATGCCTTCAATCGCCTACCCGGAAGGTCTATGTAGACCTCTACGTAAACATGAACCGCACTACTTGGAGGTCGCGAAAAGAGTGAGGTTTTTTATTGTAGCTTATTTGACTTCAGATTAAATATTGTTTTTAAAATTTAGGTAGTATTACCTAAATCCTTTTGTATTTTATAAATTGGAATTTTTACAACCTGATAACAATTGTGTTCCTAACATATATGCAAACACAGCCTTCCTAAACTTATAAGCCGTGAAGTAAGAAAGGCAACGTTGCAAACAAAAGTGTACAGTAGGAATATTGAAATGAGTTCCTAATAGATTACATGCTAAATATTATTAACTTTTTTAAATGTCTGGTATCAGAAACTTTTCTGCCTTATACAAATTTGTTGGTAAGAATTTAAAAATTTTAAGTTGTTAGGAATTTTTCTACCACTCTATGCATTTTTGCGAACAGACCAAAGAAGCTTTTTAATTTTAACTAAACATTTATATTAGTTATATTTGCAATACTTAAAATAAATTGAAAGCATGTTTGTTTAGTTATAAATATAAAAGCTAAATTCGTATTACATAAGATGTACTTAAAAATAAATGCTTTAAAATAGGTTTTCCACCATATTTACCCTAAAACCGCATTAAGTAAATAACTTTCAGAATATCTACATAAAAATTTTTTGGTGAACTTGCCTGTATATTTATGCGCATTAGTTGATATAGTCCTTAGGATATTACTTGGGGTAAATATTTGTTTTTGGTGCACTTTACACACTATTGATATCAAATTAAACCAATTTTTTAAAAACACTTTAGTTAATTAGTTGCCCGTAAAATATATTTGTCCATTTACCGTATAAGTACTACTTTTACTTTTAATAAAAAAAAAACACTTATCCCGTCAATAGCGCACAACCAGGCTTTTCTGATTTCATCGTTTATGGGGAAATTAAATGTTGTTTGATAACCCTCTGTTTTAATATAACTGGGGTAATTCGTTATGCAGCCCGGAAACGCAACACGTTCATGGCATAATGTACGCCGTACGCACCAACTATACGCGCACATTTAAACGTAAAAACAACGATTGACATATTGGCACTGGTCCTATTTTTTAAATATAACAATGAATTACTTTTTTTTCTTTATATAATAAATATACGCTACGATTTAACTTTTAGAAACAAAAAACCTTTTAAACAATTGTTTAAACTTGTATCCGTTTACTTCTAAACTTTACTTGACATTCCTACTGTGCTGTGTTGCCAAATTTCCTCCTTCACGGCTCATAAGTTTAAGAAGCTTCTAAGGAATTTTTGCAAGGGAACCCCTATTTTTACAGCTAAATTAACCGGATTATTGAATATGGAAATTTTTTGTTGTTTACCTAAATTTTATAAAGTGTACTTGACTGGTTTTTGAAATAAACGATTTAATTAATAAATAAAGGCCCCCAACTAAAGGAAACTTTAATTTTACGCCTAATATTAAATCGGAGCAATTTAACTTTAAGATAATAAAGTTGCCTGTTTGCAGAAGTATTAAAAATTGATAAAGAGAAGTTGCTCTTTCAGCACGGTGAAATTGTTCGGGAATTTTCAAAGAAACATTATCTCCGCTGAATGAACAAATTTACATTCATTTATTCTCATTTCAAGTGATAATCTTCTTTATTCGGATTCAGTCACCATGTGAATTTTAAGAAATTGCTATTTTATCATCTCGTTTTATGGTTAAATAGTTTCTAAAATGAATAGAAAATAGGAATATGTTATACATAAGTATAATACGTATAAGTAAGAACATTTTAAAAGCGCAAATTCGGTACCCTTTGAAAATAATACAAAAAAACATAAAAAAGGCCGCCAATACACTATGGGATAGAAATCCATTATTTTGGCCAAAAAGCAACTTTGAAATTTTAATGGCTCATGCTGTGTATTTCAAAGTAGATACTCCAAACTACATGTAGGCAAAATTATAAAAGGATATGACAACTTCTATTGGGGTAATAAGAAACTTGAAAATGTATTTTAAGTAAACATAATTATACAACATTTAATTTCTTAGTTTATTATTACCCTTGATTACTAAAAAGTAAAAGAGTTTAAATAATAAGAGCTATTGTTGTGTTTCCGATGCAGTCTCGCGAAGTCTCGCTACTTTTGTCAAAGATTTTTTTTACCTTTTTCTTTATCAGTTTTTGTACTTACAATTGCCTTCCTACTTTTTCCTACTTCTGAGTGTAAGGACAGATACAAGATATTTTTATAATTTACAAGGTTTTTATTTTAAAATTGAATATGTTTTGTCCTACACTGTATATCCTAAAAGATAAAAGCATAATGATGAAAGATATGGATTCTACAGAATCTACCCAACAAAAACAGTGTTTTTTATTTATTTTATACGTTAAAAAAATAAAAAAAGTTGGGAATATGTATCTCTATTACGCATCAAATTAGTATTTTTTAAGAATTTTTAAAAAAATTTTTGGGGTTATATATTATTTAGGGTATTCCATTTAAAAAAATCATACCTATTGTCGTACCCTGTATATCCTATGAGATAATAATCATCGGATTACTGATTAAAATACTACCGAATTAACCAAACAAGCTGACATTTTAGTTTATTTTGTACAATAAAAAATAATAATGTTAAGGAAGGTGTAAATTTATAATAACATATAATAAGATTTAGGTTTCAAAAAGCATTTGTAATAATTTATAATATTTTTCCAGTAAAAAGCACCTTATTTTAAGTTAGATTGGTAAGTTTCAGAATTTTGATCTAAAAAATTAATTTCTATCCCATAGTGCGATGACCAGCTGCATCAACCGGCATATCATAAAAGAAATATAGCAAAGGCGACCGCGAAGACAAGCATGCCGATTTATTTGCTTTAAACTTTTGTAATTTTTTTCTTATCAAAAAGCACCGAATTTACATTTTTAAACTGTTCCTTCTATACCATAAAGCGTTATTTCAAGAAGACCACTACAGCTTCTAGCAAACAAATTTATAACCGCAATAATCTTAAAACTCTGGTTGTAGTCCTAAACCCACGATATATCGTTGGATGATTTTGTACTTTTCCGCACAAGTGCGAAAGAGTACATTTCAGAAGTGCAGAAAAGGGACTCTTTAGGAACTAAAATGCGGAAAAGTTAACTTTTTCGCACGAAAGAAAGAAAAAGTACCTAGTTATTCCAGTTATTTAATGAGTGCTGTGTATCCAACACGGCCCTACTCGGCCCAGATTTCTAATAAGTACATAAAATGTTGATCTAGTAAACATTTAGTCATAAAACCTCCCAAACATTTATACATTTTTAATAAGGTTATAAGAAATTTAAAAAGTCGTAAATTCGGCAATAAACTTAGTAGAGTTCATATGACTGGAAATTTTCTATGCACTATATTATTTTATGGTATTTTCCGTGGGAAATTTACGCGTTTTTAACAGCCAACAATAATCGTTTTCTTATCTGGCATTATGAGTTAATAAAGTAAAAGTTTAATATGGGAAATATGTGATAATAAACAAGATTTTACTACTAAAAGTTTGGGCTGTAATAGACGTAACTTAAGTAATAGGAATTATGTAATTGTTAGTCATTAAAAATTTATTGAGCATAAACGATTTTCCTTTCGCTAGTTAACTAATTTATAATTTTGCTGACAAATAAGTACCTACGCTTTATTAAATAATTTCTACAATCGTTAAAAAAAAAAGTAAAGGAACTTAAAACCTTACATTATTTTATATTACGTTATGTCTAAAATACTACAACTGGTACAAAATAACATTTTCTTTAATTATATATGTGAATGGCAGACATGAAGTTAAAACAAATTCAATGATTATGTCAAAAAATTTCCACTATAATTCGCTCCAGGGTACCCCAGGCAGGAGAAAAAAATTTCCGATAAATACTTGTGTTGTCATGGTAATGCAACCAAAACTACTACTACTACGATTAATCCTTGTGGAAAGTGGGTTAAGGTTATTTTTTTTTATTTTATATGTTGTAGATCTCGACGCCCCAAATAAATGTTTTTAAGGGCACAATGTCTGATCGCCTTTAGTTTTTGAGTTATAAAGCCTCAAAGTTGGATATTTGCTTAGTTGATATTTTGGATACATCCTAGGATTTTAATTTATTTTCTGTCCTAGTAAAGCTTCTCCTAAATATCTTTTGATGCATACATATAGACTATAATAAAAAAAGTAAAAATACATACAGTGTGTCCCAGGGTAGGTGTTACAAGAGGACAAATGGACTAAAAATTGTGGAAATTGTAAACGTCCTTTTGTTGTGTTCCTGGTCATTTTTCATATTTTTAGTTATAACTAACCTGTAAAATACCGGTTAAAGCAAAATTTTGTATTTATTAGTTTTGGACCATGCGACCAGTTTTCCCAAAATTTCATTTTAAATTTCTGTCAGCACATAATTTAAAATATTGTAAGGTTTTAAGACCCTGAATGACAATTTTATACAACTATAGTTAGTAAAATAAATCATAAGACTGAAATACTAGACATAAGGGAAGACCAAACGAAAGCAAGGTATGGGTCTAAAAAAAAATAAAATAAACTATTTTTACCAACTGTAGTAATATAACGTATATATAATATAAAAAGAATAAACAATGATAAGCTCCAACATTACATATATTTGCAACTACAATTGGTAAAATAAAAAATATTTATTTTATAGTAAAATTTTAAAGTTACAAATATTAATTTAAAAGAATATTATTTAACACAAACTTGGTGTGAAATTTTCACTTGTAATACCACTAGTGCTAAATCGAAAAATTTTATGCAAGTTTGAGAACTTGCAAGTTATATTGTTCTTATTAATTATTATTCTTATTGTTTTAATATAAAAATGTTGTATGAAAATTTAACTTGAAAAATAATCTTACCAAATATCACTCGTGCATCTAATTTTTCCTGTGGAAAAATTGGAATACTCGTTTCTAAATGATCTGTTTTAACACATAGCATAAGCGAAAGTAAAAAATTCTCGTCTTCGACTCGGATTTTGTAAAACCACTCTCGCTCATGCAATTTGTTAAAACAAATTACTTAAAAACTTGTTTTTCCGAATTTTTCCGAAAAAATTAAATGCATTAGGGATATTACCCCCGATAAAATTAGGACAAACGGTTATATTTAATAGATTTTTTAAACTGTTATTTTGCATACTTATACCAAAGCAATAAATACATTTTAGCATCATCAAAACATACAGGGTAAAAAAAACAAGGTGTTTTTGAACCATATTTTTACTATGCTAATTTAGTTAATATTATCTGGTTGAGTAAATAAAGACATAAGTTTTAAAACTTATTTGGGCGTATCCAGCTCAAAATTAGACCTATAAAAAAGTAACTAAAAATGCCTAATACAGGGTCAAAATATGCAAGGTATAAATTAAGCAACATTTTTAAATATCTTATAAATCTTACCTTTTCGATATGGGGATCACTATAAAAATGTACCTTATTTTTATGCTTAAAATAAAAAAAAGACCAATAAACAGGACGTTTTGTTTAAAATAGATCACTAATTTGCATTTAAAAGTAGCTGCATAACTATAAATATTGGTGTTTAACACTTTTTTTAATTTCTTATAAAAAATTAAAAATAGCTTATGGCACAGTTTACATTTTAGCAATATAACATTGTATACAAAGTCCTCGCTAAGTAAGGTAGTTTATATTCTTACAATAATAAAACCTATTTTATTATTAATTTACAATATCAATAAACAGGGTGTAACTTTAAAAAAAACATAGGTGTGATGTGGATATTTTTTGACACCCTGTATAATTTTTAATGATTTTAAATTGTGCTTTCAAAGTACCATCATATTTCTTTGAATAATTTTTTTAAAATATAATACCGTTTTTGTACTAAAGACCGAGGCACTTGTAATACACCACCCTATATAAACAAATACTAAATACCTACAGTTTTAAGATATATACCTAGTAATAGTACCTTTGGTTTTGACATGTATACGTTTTAACAAGTTATTAAAACTGATGTAGCGAGCGTGGTGTAGGTGGCGAGCGTGTTATTTGTGGCGAGCGTGGTGTAGGTAACGAGCGTGGTATTTGTAGCGAGCGTGGTGTAGGTGACGAGCGTGGTATTTGTGGCGAGCGTGTTGTAGCGGCTTATGTACCACATCGGGATTTAAATAGCTAGTCACCTCACAGATGGTAATGGCAAAAGCACTGTGTAGTATTCTGCCAACTCAAAGTAGTAGTCATTTAAAAAATATTGTTCCTGGTGGCACTACCGCTTTTTCTAAAAGATGCTGTGAATTGCAAAAACTGCATGTTTCAGTGCTTGGATAACGTTAGCGAAACAGGGAGAAATATGGGTTAAATATCTAATAACCCAACCCACCCACGGTACTTTGGTACTTAGGTAAAAAGCCTTCGTGGGCTATCACAAAAACAAATTAAAATCACAGGAGGTACCCGAAATCTTAAATTAACAAATATCCAATTTTGAGGGTCTATAACTCTAAAACTAGAGGCGATCGGACATTGTGCAATTCTTGAACGTTTAATCAGGGCATTGAGGTCTATAACACATCAAATTTTTGAAAAAATTAAGCGAAAGTCATTTTCTATAAGGATTAAGCGGAGTCCCTTAATATAAATTAATAAAAATTCATATTGATTTCGGATGACTTGGAAATTGAAAATAAATTTATACTATTTAGGTTATATTTCCACAAAAAGTAAATTAGTATAAAAAAATTAAATATACAAGTGTATACTTATGAAAAGAATAATGGTCTTTTACAAAACGAAGGCCATAATATTTTGTTGCAAAATAAAAACTGTGTTATATATACATTATGTATAGAAACTAAAACAAGTATAAAATTAGAAAAGTTTTTATACGGTCATAGAAAAAATTTAGTTTGCAACTTATGCAGAAAGTGTATTTTTTACCCATGGGATTGACGAACTAGCAGAACAATTGCTGACATCTACCGGACAATTTTTTTGATATTGAAAGAAAAATCATAAATTAATCTGCTCTAACTATATCAAAGACACCCCTGACACGTTGGTAATCAGGCTTTAGATCTTCGATTTTTTTCCTTAATATATCCCAGCAAGGCTAAGTACCTAAGTGTCAAAATACCGTAGGTGATGGGTTTTAACCCCTATTCTGTCAACGTTGTCCAAGTACTGAAACATGCAGTTTTTGCACAGCACCTTTTGGACAACGTGGTAGTACCGCTCCGTACGTTATTCTAAATAACTACCAAAGTCGGTCTATATAAGGTCACGACATTCGGCCATATTGCTTTGACGTGTTATGACGTCACATCTTCCATTTTTCGGCCATGTTGTTCAGTGCCGGAGATATACAGTTTATTGTATTAGTAGAACAACTGTTTATACAACAGTTTTTAATTATTATTAAGTTGTAAATTCTTTTACTATAAATAAAAAACATTTGAAATTACATCTTTTAACAAATATTACTACCAAAACAATGCAAAATGAAATGCGCAAATTCTAGACGCCACTGGATTGATCATCAGCTTTGATTTTACCCAGTCTTGCCAACTTTTCTCCGTGGAGTGCCCTTCCTTGCGTCCCCGACTTCGAACCTCCTAAAAGTTGAGGATATGTCGCAACCTTATAAATATAAACTAACCTTGAATAACTACTAGATAAGTTGTTTCAAGATAACAAATGTTAGAAAAACAAAATATCCAGCACTTAATTTTCTAACGTTTCAAGTAATAACATTGATTTTTTACTTATCTCTTCTACATAATTTTATTATATTGATTTTAAATAAAGGTTTTATTTTTTCCTTGACCTTTTTATATTTAATATTTTGTATCATGACTTTGATTAACCTATATCCTGTTGTTTAACATATAAAACTGTATTTTTATGGGAATTAATTTTTGTTTTCCGTTTATTTGTTTCTTGGTGGTAGTAAAATAAAATCGAAATTGGTGTTTTTATGTTTGATTTAATAAGTTACAAGGATATTTAATTTGTTTCATGCTTAGAATTTCTTATGCTGTAATAAAAGTTAGCCTTAGACCCTTTATTTTTTATTTTTTTTTAGTTATAACTAGGTTTCTAGTTTTATTATAAACCTTTAGTTTTATAGCTATTTAAGCTAAATAAATTACGAGTGTAATAGCTATTTATGTATCAAGGGCGTTACTAGGACTATAATGCCCTGAAGGTCGAAATAGCCCGAAGGCCTCTGGCCTGAGGACTAAATTTCGACCTAATGGGCATTATAGTCCAGTAAAGCCCATGGTGCATATAATGCTTTATGTTTTACCCAAAAAGAGTTTTTCAATGACTAATTACATTATTTATTCGCAATATAAAAATAAATTGCACCTGTACACGTAAGTAGATAATGACTGGTGTTAAGTTTGACTTTGATGTTTCTATCAGTTAGTCAGTTGGCATTTTTTATTTAACGATTTGCTCAAAATGGAAGAAATTCCACAAAATATAAGAGAAAGGCCGTAAAAGCGACCGAAAATCTTTTGCCAGTTAAATCAAGGCAACAGTATGATCGGGAGTATGGCATATTTGGTATTTGGAAAGATGCGAACTCAATTCTCCAAATATCCGAAACCGTTTTAATGGCATATTTGCAGGAACTGGTAAGTTATTGATTTTATTTTAATACATATGTTTAACAAACTTTATTATTTTTAGTCGGAAAAATACAGTCCGAACTCTCTCTGGACCAAGTATTCCACCCTAAGGTCTACGTTGATGGTCTATGAAAATATAGACATTTCGCAATACCATCGTCTCATATCTTTTTTAAAAGTTAAGTCGACTAAGGGACGTATCCCGAAGAAGTCTAAAGTTTTGGAAAGAGAACAAATATTAAAATTTATTAAGAAGGATCCTGATGATATCTACTTGGTACAGAAAGTCATATTGGTAATGGGTGTTTTTGGAGGTTTAAGACGAGATGAGTTGGTCAAAATGAAAAATTAATTTTTGTATAAACTTGATCTTTATTGTGAGAGAAATAAAATTTGATAAGCAATTAAATTTCCATATTAGCGCATTAGGGCATTATAAGCGGGCATTATCATAATGCCCGCTTATAATGCCCTAGGTGTGATAGCAGGTATTATTGCTACTATAACATATTCCGTTTCTAAGGTATTACAGATCAATAATAGATGGGTAAAACATAAATTAATTTATTGTCATATTTTTTTCGCAAAGTGGCTTCGTCAACAAAAAAAAACTTGCTATCAAAAAAATTATAGAAAATATATACAGGGTGATTTTTTAAACTCTACGCATAAACTTAGGACATTATTCCAAGGACGAACAATGACTAAAAATTAAAAAAGTTGGTAAAATGTTTTTAGTTGGAGACAAATAAAAAATATTAATAAAAAAATAACGTACTGACCTATTTTTTGTTTTAGAAATAATATGGTATATTGACTATAAGCCCTGATTGTAATTCTAATTGCGAAAAAATAAAAATCACAACTGATACTAGAGTGTACTATTAGGAATACCAAATATTTTCATTATGAATTCTTTATTGAGTATTTTTTATTAATAAATAATAAATTAAAAAAACTTAAAAACACGCTTTTATATGCAACCGAACTAAAATTATAAAATAATTTTTCATTACAAAGAGTTTGTATTACAGTAATAAAGGTAAAACAATGAATCATAATTATGTACCTCAAAATAGAATTATAATAAAATTTAAGATAATAACAGAATAATTCACTTCAGAATAAAAGGGTGGGGTGCTTAATATATTAAATGTTATAATTATTTCATTTGTAAATATCTATGAGGGAAAAGTTATGAAAAAATAGTAAAATGCACCCCACGCTTTTTACTCTGAAGTGAATTATTCTGTTATTATCTTAAATTTTATTATAATTCTATTTTGAGGTATATAATTATGATTCATTGTTTGACCTTGTATTACTGTAATACAAACTCTTTGTAATGAAAAATTATTTTCTAATTTTTAGTTCGGTTGCATTTAAAAGCGTGCTTTTTTAGTTTTTTGAATTATTATTTATTTTTCATTTTTTAGTTCGATCTATCAATTAGTTTTCTGCGGACATGTGATATTGAAATGTTTCACGAACTATGTCGTAATATAATCATTTCATTTAAAGCTTCACTGTTGCATGGGGTTTCACCCTGACATTTTTTTATTTTTGAATCACAAAGTATCAGTTTTTTTTCTGTTTCTCCTGTTTTCAGTAAAAATCGTTAAATAATAAATTTAGCAATTCTCGGCCACTCTGATCTCTCAAACCCTTGAAGGTTAGACAATTTAAATTCTTGTCTGGGAAAAAGTCTTGTTAGGTTTGACAGGCCGTATGTTGGCAGTGATAAGGGATCATCCTTGGGATGTAGCTTTAATTTCTCAGACTATCCTATTTGATTTCTAGTGTTACTTATCTGACTAATTACTAGGCGGGTGTCTGAAAAATTTTTGATCCTAACTATGAAGTCGCGAATTTACAATTGTAAAATTATTTTTTCCACGAACGTTAAAAAATGCTCTTTTTTTAAATCATTAACAGAAAGTTAAAGTACTCCATTCTAGTACACTATATTAAGTGTAAAAAAAAAATAGTGTTTTGTTTTAACGCGTACTACTATAAACTTAAATATCAATTCATGCAATGTAACAGTAAACGCAACATCAACTGAACCAAACGGTCAAGTTACCTTTGTTTTCGTCATTATTTCTTTTAGTTCATGTGTCACTAGTTTTAAAATTTGACAGTTTGCAAATAAATTAAATAGAAATTATTAAAAAATTAATAGTAATTGAATTTGAATCACTAAGAAATTATAAAGGAATTTATACTTTTTTAGCATTATTTCTACAAAAAGTAAGTACATAAAATTTTCTAGAATTAAATAATAAATGCATAGTTATGAAGAGGACAATTGTTGTTTTTAAAAGTAAGGAGGCTATGAATTTTTGTCGCAATATAATGGCTGTGCTACAAAAATTAAAATAAATAATAATTTAGATGAAAAAAACATGTATAAAATGGTATTTTGGGAAATTTTTATAAGGTCGTGGAAAAATATATAGTATGTAACACATGCATAAAGTGTCTTTTTTTAACACGCTTTTATTAGCTTGGGTTGTACCTATCTATCTATCTATCTATCCATCTATCTATCTATCTATCCATGTAACGGAATCTTTGAGCCTAATTTTTACCAACTTCCAGCGATTCAATTTCTTTGAAACTTTGCACACGTATCAAGGACCGATGACAATGCAATAATTTAAAAACAGTATCCCGTTATCCTGATTAGGACCGCCAGGATAAATAAGTGTCCTTAATACTACTCTTGACAAAATGGCGAACGAATTTTTAGTGAATAAACTGGAGCATTTATTTTTAAAGAACTAATTGATATATCGAACTAAAAATGAAAAATAAATAATAGTTTAAAAAACTAAAAAACACGCTTTTATATGCAACCGAACTAAAAATTAGAAAATCATTTTTCATTACAAAGAGTTTGTCACTTCAGAGTAAAAAGCGTGGGGTGCATTTTACTATTTTTTCATAACTTCTTTTCCCTCATAGATATTAGCAAATAGAATAATTATAACATTTAATATATTAAGCACCCCACGCTTTTACTCTGAAGTGACAAACTCTTTGTAATGAAAAATTATTTTCTAATTTTTAGTTCGGTTGCATATAAAAGCGTGTTTTTTAGTTTTTTAAACTATTATTTATTTATCTATGAGATTGCCGCACTTACCCAAAGGCTCGTGCTGTCAAACTTCCCATTCGTAAAAAAGAATCACTTTATGCACTTGTTACATAAATTACTATTATT
>JACEGR010009393.1:0-27046 GCA_014170235.1 Listronotus bonariensis
AAAAACATGTTTTAAAAAGGTTTTTTAATGTTAAATGAAATATTGTGTGCCAATTTAGTGTTATATCAGGAATTTAGTGCAAAAAGAAGGCAAAATATAGTAAAAATAAGGACAGTTTGAATTTCAAGTTTGATGATGAATATCTCGAGAACGAAACGTTGCTGAAAAAAATTCTTTCAGATTCATGACAGCGACCCAAAAACCCCCGTATACTAAATTTGGTAAAAATCGGAGTTGTCGCAACTTTCTGGACAATTACCGAGAATAGTTTGACTTTTAATTTTGATGATGCAAAAGCAAGGACATTTGGTATAGCAAATGTGCTTTAATCGTAGTTGCTTCCACGTTCGAGACAATTACCGAATATAACATTATTTTTACAAGAACTTACCCTGTAAAGTACTTATCCCTGATGTTAATGTTTCTCTAGTCTCAGATATACCAGGTAAACCTTTTGAAATATGCTTTGAGCCTATAAAAATGTTTTTTCTTAATAAAAGTCCTTTTATTTAATAAATAGTATTTGAATTATTGTATAAAAATACTAAATCAAAATATTTATAGGTAGACTAGTATTAGTAAAAGTTCCAATAAAAATAAATGTAACTTGATAGGATAAGAACTCACACAACCATTTAAACAAAAAGTGTATTAGGTATTTTGAATTGACTGATGTAAAAAATACAATTTTAATATTTTTGAACAGAAGGCAGATTTAAATGTACCTCTAATATTCAAAAATACAGTGCCGGATTAAGACTTCGTGATGCCCTAAGCACAGAACTCCTGTGGTGCCCCTAGACAAGAAATTTTTTTACTATTTGACAAAAATTACAAATTGAAGGACTTTATCTTACCAAAAATTTTTGAAGGGCAGATAAAAAGGTCTTCCGCTTTTTCAAAAACAAAAGTACAAGACTCAAACGGACATTTCTACTATTTTTCTTTCCCTTCTACCCTTCAGTACCCCCTTTGTGGTGCCCCCAGAACGTGATGCCCAAAGCAATTGCTTAATTTGCTTATAGGGTTAATACGGAACTGCAAAAATAGTATTTTAACCATTTTTCTTCTTTTGCATACAAGAACAAGTGTTTAAATGACTTTTCTCCTGTTATATTTGAGTTGGAGGTAAAAATATCTAGTTTCTACACAACTTAAAAGGTTTCTATATTGCTGCAGTAATCACATAACAAATTTATATAAATTTAATTTTTTATTCTATTCTTTATAAACATTTAAATGTGGCTCTTAAATGATGAAGAATTTAAATAAATGGTGTAATTCCTGATATTTAAATAAATAAGTTGGAGAGGGACTCAAAAAATAATATATACAGAAAATAAACCTACCTTTAACAAATTCACCATCAATTATGCTTGCTCCTTTTCCTGCGATAAGCTCCAAATCAAAAGTATTAAATCCTTAAACAATAACAAAAAAAATTTTTTAAATAAAAATACACATTCATAAATAAAGTATATATCATGGTGTATAATGTAGATGTAAATGAAATAAAATTGTAAATATTAAAAATAAAAATATTCTTAAAAACATGATAAATGAGCTGTAAGTAATGGAAACGTAAATAGGTATGCCTTTTTTACTTCATTCTAAACCATATAACAAATGAAGTGTTGTGAACCAGAGCGGACTATCCTACAAATCTAAAAAGTGCCAGAGTAGAATAAGTAAGCATCAACTATATACTATCTTATAATTATTTGTGGGTTATGGATATAGGGTGTTGCAAAGGGTTTAGGTATATTTAAATTTAAAATTGAACCAACCTCAAAAAAAATTATGTATTATCATTAAAAAAAGCTAAAGGAACAAAGTTTCTCAAGATGCTCGACTACGAAAAAAGAATATGATGTCATTTTTTTAATATAACTTGTGAGTTCTGGTTATGATATCGGATAAGCTATGTAAATAACATATCACATAGGCAGAGGAAAAGAGACACTCTAATGTAAATACCAGCACATAAACATTACAGATTAGATAACTCACATACATCCTTTGTTGTTGCTTTTCTGGCCAATATACCTTTAACTCAGGGTCGTATTATCCATTAGGCTGACTAGACTACAGCCTAGGGCGCCATGAAAAATAGGCGCCAAACAGGGAGTTTAAAAAGTTTAGGTCGAGTGGGGATTTTGGGTGATTAGAGGTAAGGCACCTGGCACTGAAAATAGGGCGGAAGGAAGGACCCCTTTTTGCTTTTTTGCTCATCAAATATTTCTTTGTGTGGTGAGGTAAGGCGCCTGGCACTGAAAATAGGCGCCATGGAGGGAAGGACCTTTTATTTTGGTCTTTTTTGGAAATTTTTTCGTTGGAAAATAGGCGCCCCGGGAATTGTAGCCTAGGGCGCCCGACACAGTTAATACGGCCCTGCTTTAACTATTGCTTATACAATATACGTGATTCAAAGATTACTTAAGATATTAAAATACACTTACCTGGTACGTTAAGTGTAGGTAAAGCGTTTTTTTGAGTCCTCTCTTGTTCCTCAGGGAAGGAAAAATACACTTACGATTAAAATGTTCTTCACATACATAATATTTTTTGGTATATCTGTTCAACACTTAAACTTTTATAGTTTGGCGGTTCTATTAACGCAAGCCAAATATTGCAAATTTCGGGATCGTTTTTCGGAAAACGATGCCGCTTACTATGTCTGTTAACGCAGTTCCGCACACAGCACTTTTTTGGACGTAATGCTGGCACATAATATAATTCATCCATGTCTGTAAGCATAAAAGTCCACAAAAATTTAAAAAAATACCGAATATACTACAAAAGCGCAGTAATACGCAAAAAGACGCTAAAAAATTCCAAACAAGATGGCACAATTCGTTAACACAAAGAACCTCGGATCAGTGTTGCCAGGTGGGTTACGATAAATATCCCCGCGTGGTTCCAAAAATTCTTTTTTGGGATACACTATTCTAAAAATTTAAAATATACCCATATTCAACGTTAAGGATGTTATATGGTGATCAGAGTAGACTACCACCTTCTAAATCGTGAAAAATCCCCGTTTTTACTTTAAAAACCCTTTTTCCCTATTGTCATCAAAAATCTCCGGAAAAAGGGAAAATCCTCGGTCTCTGGCAATGCTGCCTCGGATCATCCCTCCCAAATATTTGTAAATTACAGAGGAAATGTAGTGGCAACCAAATATACATTCCCCTCGAACAGCCATCTAACGACAGTAGATGTAACTAAAAAATACAGTTATCCCTTTTTAGTTTCAGCAAATGTGCTGCCATCCCTAGGTCGAGAACGTAAATTTTTAACATAAAAGCACGTTCCATAACACTTTTTTTTCAGTTAGGTGAGTTTTGTTATTTTATTGTTATTTATTTCTCTGTGTAACGGGTTTTATACATTATTTTAGGTCTGATGATGCCGGAGACGGCGAAACATGTCACCTTTTAATATATATTTGACAAATTTGAGACTATGACTATGTTCCTTAAATTGTAGTTAAAACTTTTATATTATAGTAGAAGGGACCAAGTGCTAAACGGAAAGTTAGTTTATAAAATGGCATTTATTTTTATAGATACTTAATATTTAAGTTAAATTTTAAATAACTTACTTTTTTCATTTACGATTATTGTTTTCTCAGGTTGTGGAGGGTATTTGTTAATTAATACCACACATATTTTCCTATTGGTAAATAAATCTTTAACAATACAGGGTTCTTCTTTATTGGAACACTGGACATAAATCCTTACTTTATTTCTTTCGTTTATTGTTGTTATTTATTATTCTAATAAAGGTCTGGATTATAATGCTAAAATGAATGTACTCGTATAGTTAACATAATTATTATTATACAGTGCTTGTTTAAAGGATAGTACTTTTACTTCTCCTTACTTATGAATTATTTGGTATTTCTTCAAAATTAACCAAAATTTTTGGCAAGAAATGACAAATATAAATGTTAAACTGAAAGTTGAGTCCCATTTTGAGAAAAAAATGTAAAAGGGTTTCTTGGAATACTTTTTTACATTTTAAAACTTTTTATACTTTTTACATAAAATAAAAAATATTTTGTAAGAATGGTTTCGAGCAACCTTTTTTAAGAAATTTTCATTTAAGTGGTTTAATGCAACAAAAAAGTATAAGAGAGAATACTTAAATCAATTGTTCATAATATGGCAGTTATAGTTAATTGTAATACGCTGTGTTTAAAAATATTTTTAACTCTTAAAATGCAAATATCTTGAAAATAGTTACTTGGAACCATGCGGATGACTTTGAACATCTGGTAGTGTTCGCGTTGTCGGCTATAGTTGACTGTCCGCTTCGTAAAAATGGTCTGCTAATTATACATATTATATATATAGTAATCATGTCTTTAAAACTAATAAAGGTAGATATATCCTCTGTGCTATTTTCTTAAAGGTCTTTTAAATATCTTTTTAATGGTTATATAATATACAGGGTGCGTCATTAAAAAAATATATACTTTTTGTCCTACCCTGTATAGTATGACCAATATTACCGTATCCTTTAATGAGCTTTAAGAAAATACCACATTAGGTGTATCTAACTTTATTAGATTCAGAAATACGGCGATCTAAAATCAGGTAATTTTCAAAGTACCGCCATTTTGTAGTAGGTAAAGATATTGACTTTATATTCTGGGGTTATAAAGTACTCGCCTAAAATGATGGGACTCCCCTTTCAATTTAGTTTTTCTTTTTAACATGGCGCCCAGCTGTCAGTTTATCAGTTATATCTGTCATTTCCTGTTTTGGATTATTTGGTTTATATTGTCCCACTACCCATAAAAAAATTCCATATATTTCAAAAGTAAGTAGGGGGGTCCTGAATTTAGACCGGGTGACAACGAGATCACTCTCCGGCTGCCATTTTTTTATTTCTTTATCGATGGCCCCGCCCTGTTATTGCACATCTGGTTAACGTATGCCTGGAGAATTATTATTTTTCTTCGTACTAGAAGATATCTTTGGTCCAGCATATTCTTAAAGTTAACAACCCCGATACCCGTTCCGATCTTAGGCCGATAAGTAAAGTGCCAGTCATAGCTAAAATACTAGAAAAAATTGTATGCAGGCAGATGACCGCTTACACGGAAAAATTGGAAATTTTGACAGATAATCAGTCGGGTTTTCGTGATGGTAACGGGACCTCTGCATGTAGACTCGATTGGTGGGGATTTGGATGGAGGTCGAATCTCGACTCTGGTCTTGCTAGACTCTAAGGCTTTCGAAACAATCAATCATGAACGGCTTTGCGCCAAGCTTCGCTTTTATGGGTTTTCTGATTGATGGCGAATTATCTGGACTGGGCCATGTTACTTCTGGGGTCAATACTTGGGCCTCCTGCTTTTTATTCTTTATACGGCTGATCTGCCAAAATACATTAATTATTGCACTTGTCAAATGTATGCGGACGACACTTAGCTTATGTTTAGCTTTTTGCCTTATGAACACCATATAGCGGAATACAGAGTTAATAAAGATTAAGATACATTAGCAAAAATGTCAGCAAAGCATAATCTGGTTCTTGTAAAAAGAGCTTGATAAATTATTTTAAAGGTAGAAAGGCATGCGAAGATGATAAGTCCATTAAAGTACAGATTATTGACAGCCTCTTACCAGTAAAAACTTCTGTAAGATCGTTGGGATTGCATTCAGACTCTGGGTGGACATTAAGCACTTCCGTTACTAGTTTGCTATAAAAATCTTTCATGAACCTATTGTATAGTTATCGTGGGTTGTTGCCTAAAAACGTAAAGTGCTTTTGGCAGCGGCCCTTGTGTTGTCCCTTTTTAATAATAATTGTAGTTATGTCTATGGCACATTCCTGGATTTAAAAACCAAAAACGTATTCAAAAAGTTAAAAACAGTTGCTGTCGCTTTGTTTTTGGTCTCCGTAGGTTTGAACATGGGTCAGCTAGAATAGCCAAACTAAGATGGTTGGGCATGGCCAACAGAAAAAAGTTACAATTTGCCGGTTTTGTTCAAGAAAATCACAGGAAAACCTAACTATTTGAGGGATAAGCTGCATTTAAGAAGTACTAAAAAAGGTATTCTAGGGTTACAAACGAGTCATTAGGAGCTTTAAAATGATGTGCTACAAGACCCACCTTTCCTTTAATTTTGTTTTCGCAATATGGCGCCTAGCTGTCACCTTGACATTTAGAGCTGTCATTGATATGTAAAAAATTGCAGACCTTGGTCATAAAATATTGTTTTAAGTTTCATGAAAATATACCGAACGGTTCAGAAGTTAAAAGGGACGGACTTTAGGACCTCACTGTATTGTAAATAGTAATAGAAAAACATAAAATAAAAGACGTTTATAATTGTTATTCTAAAAGATCCGGCACGACGTATCCCATGGCTCTGACCCAATAGTGTCAGTGACCCTCGACGAAATTCATTTGCCTCAGTAGACGAAGGGACCCAAGGACAATAGATTTCTGCATTTTTATCACCAGTTGTTCGGGTGAATTTTGACATGCTGGAATGTACCTTAACTCCCTTAATACTTGCTTGTTTTAAAGAATCTATTGAGTAGTCCGTTACTTTGTGACAATACATTTTTACGTAGAATGTAATAAAAACACAAATTTTACTTTGTTATTTTGTAACATATTTATAAAATATGTGACAAAATAACAAAGTAAAATTTGTGTTTTTATTACATTCTACGTCCCTTAATACGTTTTATTTCATGCCTCCTAAAATGCCAATTATCAGGACAACGAATAACACGGTATATTGCGGATAGAGCCTTAGAAGTTCGCCAAGAAGATCTTGATATTTGGCTTGTTTCTCCTGTTCTTCTATATCGATGTTAGTTTTCGCTGGGGCGGAAAACTGTATTACATACATAGTGTGATTTGTCTTATCAAGGAGAACGCTGTCGGGTTTTTTTGCTTGTGTTTGATGCGTGGTTGGGAAAGTGATTGGTTGTGTTACGTTTTAGATTTCAGTATTTGTTTAACAGGTTTTATTTTTTTATGTTGTCGTAAATTCCCACAAGACGCTGCCTTAAAGTATTTTGATATCGTAGAGATGCAGGAGAGAAATCGCATCGGGCATCTGATTTTTGATCGTACCTAAAGTCACACAACGGGGTCGTCGGCAATTAGTCCGCTTATCGTTGAGCTGGTTTTACTCCATTGATTCTCTAGGTGGGATATGCTCTAAGATTTGTATTTGTCCTCTTAATCAATTAGTATAATTGACTAAGATGTGGAAATAGTTTTGCAGAAAGGTATTTGTCTAAATGTGTTCTAAGTTTTATTATTATTTTAGTTTCTTATATAAGAAAAAATACTTCATATCTACCTAGGACATAGTGACGTCATGATTAGAGTTTTCTCTTTTGAATGAAATACGCTCAAGGTTATCACAACTGTCGAGCCCTTGAGTAGTGTTTTGCCTTTCTTTCTCTTGTTCCCCCTGTGCGAAGCAGATCACCCATTTTATTTAATAGTTAAACGTCCAAATACTTTTTAAGGATATTGGACACAAAACTAAAAAAACAAGTGGTCTGCAATTTTAAAGAATTGCCTTTCGTCGGATTTATTTCGCAAGGGAATTAGTGGAATTCTGTCTTTCCCCGGTAAGTCAGGTTGAAATTATATTTTCTAACCCTAACTTTCCTTCCACGTGTCACGTTAAACTTTGGTTAAAAGGAATAGATTTTGTTAGAGCTTCTATATTTTTTTAGGTTTTTTTTTTTCTATTGAAAAATCTCACCTGCATTAAGGGGGCCTGAACTTCAAAATTAGGCGAAATCAGTTTAAAGGGTGTCCCCCGGATGTTGTTTATGTACAAGGATTATTAGGACGGGGAGCCTTCCTTAAGTACTGATATTGGAAGCATTAGATGACACTCCGAGGCAGGTTGTACCGGCAGCCTCTGAAGGGAATAAATGCCACTCCGAGGCAGGTTGTATTGGTAACTTATTGTATATTGTACATTTTACTTTTCAATTATTCTTTTATGTAAAGATATACATCAACATTGTGAACCGATTTCTCTTATTGAAAAATCTCAGGTGGTATCGGCAACATACAAAAAACCAAAAAATAATATTTGTTGTATAGAAAGATTAACGTACAAACGTAGAAAATGTTCTTAAGTATTAAAATATTATGTTGTAAACCAACAGTGAAAAAGTTGGTATATATATGGTTACTTATATATTGTATATATTACCATAGTGAAATATTTCATATGGTTTCAGGTCATCCATATAAAACAGATGGGTTATCTTACGCTTCCTTCTTCCAGGTGGTCCAGAGCAATTAATTAATTTATGCGATTTTGTGTCAAAAAGTTTTTTGTAATCAATCATGCCATACTAAGGTTGCGTTTGTATTGGATTAAGTCTTGTGTGATGCATCTATCGATTAAGAGATTTTTCTTGCAACCATTTATTCTTTTTTTTTTATTATATTTTAGAATACAAAATTCTGGTAAAAGCCTTGTAGCTGGTATCGAGGCAGGTAATCGGTCTATAGAATTTTGGCTGTGTTAAATCTCTTTTTTTGTTTTTGGTATTAATATACTTCGGCCTTCTACAAACTATAGGTGTATCTCCAGTAAGCCACGAATCAAAGATCCTAGCCAAATGCGGATGTGTACGGGGAAATTTCTTTCACCAGTTATTGATGCCATCCGGACCCGGTGCAGAATAATTCCTTGCACCATCTAGGGCTCTTTTCACCTTCTCCGTCGTGATTGGTGGACTTTCATACTGGTCAAGTTCCTTGTCGGCACAATAGGCACTAAAGGTGTTTAAAGCAGGAGTATCCCATCGTAAAGGCTTCGAGTCCTCGTAGACATCCTTCCAGAACTGTTCTACAGCATTTGCTTGTGGTGGTTTATCAACCGTCGGTGCTGGGTCTGCGAGAAAGCTAAAAGGTTCAGTCACAAATTTATTTGTATCTCTTAGCCCTCTAACCCTCTTCTTTAAGCTGTTGTGACGTACCTTTTTAAGGTAGCCTTTTCACAGATTGCAAACGGCAGCTCTTTTGTCGAAGGCAGGGGTAAGTTACCTGTTGTGTTCCCAAATAAAAGTCTTTCATCTCTTAACTTGGATGGTGTTTTATTTGAAAATAAGAACACAGCTTTTTGTATATTCTGGGGACCGATTCTCGGCAGTGGGAACGACGTTCCCCGGAGAACGGAAGGCGTGGTTCTCTCGAAATTTGACGAAGTTCTATTCTCGAAGATGGAAATCGGTTCGTTCTCCCAAGTTTTAAGAGAACGATGTTCTCATGCTTTGACCCAGTAGAACCGCCTATTCTCAAGAGAATGAACATATGATTTATGACATTTGACAAATTTTTGATGTATTTGTTTTTATAAGATAAGTAGTTTGAACGGTTTTGTGTTTATTAATTAAATAAGTTAAGTACCCTAAAAATACTACTTTAAATACGTTTTTAATCTGAACATACGGTATTACCGAACATACAAAATTATAAAAACCCAATTTTAGTAAATAATTAATATTTATTTTTTTAATTTTGAATACTGTCACTTAACCTAACTTTTGTAAAATAATAGTAAAATGGATGAGGAGGAACTGTTCCTATTTTATAATATTAGAAATAATGCTGAAAGACATTTTTTTACACGTGAAAATTATGACCAACTATCAGAAGGACAGTTTATGAAAATGTTTCGGTAAGTTCACTCATAAATTAAGAATTTAAGTGTAGACAAGATACATTATCAAGTCAAAGCCATTTATAGCTACTATACATTTTTAATGTTGTTGTTAAGGTACCATTAGGTTCTAAATTACTAAGCATTTGTTTGGTCCAAAGAGCTTTAATAATAGCTCAATGCTCTGGTTTGCATTGAGAAATAATATAAATACATTTTTAGATTAAGTAAGCATCTCGCTCAAGAGTTGATACAATGTTAACTCCCTTATTGCCACCACCTTCCCGGGCATCAGATCTTTCTGTTGAATCTAAAGTAAGTTATAGCATAACTTAACTTAGTCAAAAACTGTATAATAGAAACGCAACTATTATTGCAGGTTCTTGCAGCATTACATTTTTATGGCACTGGAAGCTATCAAACTCCTGTTGGCAGAAATTTATTTGTAGCAATGTCACAGTCCAGCATTTCTAGAAGTTTGGAGGAAGTAACCAATGCCCTAATACATGAAAATATTATTAATACCTGGATTAGATTTCCTCGGAACATTAATGAATTACGCAATTTAAGAACAAGGTATTATTTTTAACTACAAAGAAACATCAGTAGGTACTTACCTTTAATATGTCTGCTCTTTTAATATGTTAGTTATCTTAAATTAAATGGGCACTTTAATAGGTTTTATTGAGAATGATAAAAAATTGATTGTAGCAACAAAAATTTGCAGCTTGTAGAGGGTACTGTTATTATGAGGAATTTGTAATTGAAATATTTAATAACTTTTGTAATATGTTGTTAGTTCACATATTTTGTGCAGGTTTAAATGTATTGTAATTTCACCCTAAATCACTATTTAAAGTTTGTATTAATAATATAATATGATCATGACAATGATTAATTGTAGGTTTTATGAAAGATATCACATTTCTGGGATAATTGGATGTATAGACTGCACACATATTGCAATAGTCCCACCACAGGGTGATCCAGAGCATCCTGAACACATTTATATAAACAGGAAAAATTATCATTCACTGAATGTTCAATTGGTAAGTAAAAAATGTTTAAGTGTGTGGTAACTGGCAAATTATTAGCTATTTATATTTGCTATTGATAAATACTTTGGTCCTTATTATGGTCTAAATCTAAGCAATACAGGGCTTGCCATTTGAGATACTTAAATCAGTTTTTTAAACAAATTTTTTTCTATTTCATTATTACATTATGAAGTATAAGTTTGAAATTTCATAGGTAACTTGTAATCATGCAATGAATGAATGCAAGTAGACAATGATGTTGGCTTTACAAATGAAATTTTTTAACTAACGGTAATGCTATTTAACGTTTATTAAAATTTGTCTAGAAGCCATGTGTACACATATCCCGTGTCAACAAACTCCCTCTAACCTCG
Organism: Listronotus bonariensis; assembly: GCA_014170235.1. NCBI lineage: Eukaryota > Metazoa > Arthropoda > Insecta > Coleoptera > Curculionidae > Listronotus > Listronotus bonariensis. The sequence continues at coordinate 11,083 of JACEGR010009393.1, forward strand.
CTTAAGACACCCACGGTACGTTAGTATTTAGGCTTTTAGCCTTCGTGTATTGTCAAAAGATTAAAAAAATGAATAACAACTCCAGTTTAATTTATACACACTATGCAACTTACTACCAAAACTCAAATTCAGAACAAAATTCGCAATGTACTTTCGCGTCTATATAAATCTAGCCTTACTTAGGAATTCTGTAACAAGTGTGTGGAAAAGTGTACTTTTCGGCACTGTTTTGTTTGTGAAAAATGACACTTTCCACAATAATGCGGAAAGTAACCATCATAGTATTCATTTTCATATTGTTATAAATTATGACATTTGACATTAATTGACTAATAATAAAATGGCATTTTAGGTTACTTCAAAATTAAATTGGCATACACATAGACTATAAGATTTTTTTCCTAACACTTGTCAAGAAGCTTTGTGGAAAAGTATAATTTTAAGAAACATTTTTAAATGTAAAAAAATTTATAGGGACTTATATATTTGACAAAACAATGGTACAGTGTAACATGTGACCATGAATCCCTTACAATCATAATCGTCCCACATGTTGCTATTCACCTATATCTACATAACATTATGTTTTGGTGTTTTTTAGGTTTGTGATGATAGCCTTAAAATCTTTAACATTAATGCAAGATTTTCGGGTAGCACGCATGATGCCTTTATATGGAGGCAGTCTATCATTTCCAGAACGATGGAACGTATTTACAGAGAAAATCCACAAGATCCATATTTTTTAATAGGAGATTCAGGTAAATCTGGAGAGTATTAGGGATTAGGTCAGTAGAAATTAATGGAATAGTTAAATAGCTTAAAAACCACTTGATTTACTAATATGAAACTGTGGTCAGACATATACAATCACTATAGTTAAAATAATAAATAATATTAAGTATTATGTTCCAACAGACAACATTGAAAATCTCTACTGATTTTCGTTGCACAGATGTTGCCCTAATATAGTGTAAATATGCCTTCATACTAAATTGAGGAAATCTCTGATAAGAACGCATCTTTTAAAAACTTGGTTTTCTGTTATACATGGTAGCACAACAGTGCATGATGAGCTAAGCACAATTTTTTTAAAATATAATCATATTTATGAACAAAAAGTTCACAATCATTTTAAGCCTCTAGTTTTTAAGTTAATTAGCTTCTTGAATTAATTCTGTCTTTACTTGGGAAATCTATAACAAACTTAGGTAAAGAAGTAAAACACTTTTGTTTTATATAGAGTGTAAATTTAGTAAAACAAAAGTGTTTCACTTTTACTAAGTTAACTATTAAGTTAATTAGCGTCTCTCTATATCTATTGTGTTAAGGTATAGGTGAGTATTGTGTGAAGATAATATTAGATCAATAAATAAGAATATTAATAAATTAACTACATAAATAAATAAATCTGCGAATATATCAATTGGCTTCCCAACGGATCTAGTAATTTAGTGCTCCATAAGTTAATGGAATAAGTATACATATAGCTTATTAGACATAACCAATTCCTTATATTTTAGGCTATCCCTTAAGACCTTGGCTAATGACACCCCTTCGGGATCCACAGCCAGGTCCTGAAGAAAGGTTTAATAATGCCTTTAAAACAGCAAGAAGCATTATTGAAAGGTGCAATGGTGTTCTAAAAGGAAGATTTAGGTGCCTCTTGCAAGATAGGACTCTGCATTACCACCCAGTCAAGGCTTCTAAAATTGTAAAAGCGTGTGCAGTTTTACATAATATGTGTATAGCTAGGGGTGTCCCGGAAATAGACAATGAGATGGACGTTTTGCTCGAAGGCGTGCTGAATGCCCCAGCGGTTAGAGAAAATGGTATAAATGTAGACCTACAAAGAGCCCGAGCAATGCAGCGTCAAATTATTAATACACATTTTGTATAATTTTATTAATATCTTAGTGCCTTTTACACCAAATTTCGTTTTTATATGACTAAAATAAATAATAAAATAATTCAGTATTCAGTATAAAACTTTGTTTTTTCTTTTAATTTTTTTATCTATCCTAATTGTATTGTATTAAGATTACTTACTCACAGGAGACCCTCACGAACACTTATTCAAGATGATTTATGGACTGATTTAGAAGGAAATCGGATGCAAAAATAGTGCTTATTACAGCAGTAAGGAAAACTTAAACAATAAATGCATTATGTAACAAATTTATTATAAAAATAAATACAATAAACTCTTATAACAATAAAATGTTACTTGCACGAAAACCAACAAAAACAAAACTATAAAAACACAAAAAAAACAAAACAATAAAAAACAACAAAAATACAAAAACACTAACAATTTTCTCATAAACACAAATAAAAACAAACTAAAAAGGTACTCCAGGCTAGAAACTAAAAAAGCTAGAAACTAAAAAAAAACACTAGAACATGAACACAGAAAGGTTAAACACACCCTTATCAACTTTTAAGCTTGACATGGGGGAACATTTATAGTGGACTATAATACTAATTATTTCCTAACATGTTCTTGTATTAAATTTTTGATATCTGAAAGAAGTCCTACGGTTTTGTCGCATATGTTCTAGTTTTTGACTATAATATTCTAATTTTTGTTTATAAAACTCTTCCTTTTTTTGAAAATGACCACCTTCCCTCTCTTTTCGGTCTTTAGCTAGCCCAACTAGGTTTTCTTGCATCTGCAATGCTTTATCTTGCCTCCTCCTGGGAGCTGTTTGGTTGACTTTTGGTGTATTTTTTATTGAACTTGAAGTTGAGGCTTCTGCGTTTGGAGTTGCAGAATATGTGTGATCATCAATAACCTATAAAATAAAGCATTTTTAGCATACATGGTGACTGGTAGACTGGGCCAAAAAAAACTACTTTTAGTTTTTTTGAAATATATATATAAAATATTATTTAGGGTGACAAAAGGGAAAATATCGTGAAGATTTGAGCCCTTAATATTAATATTTAGAGGTCCCTCTCCTTTAATTTTGATTTTTTATTTGCACTTTCATTTTTGCGTCTAAGCTCCCTAACTATAAAGCTAAAAAAATATATGCACATATTTCTTTAGAGAATTAAATTGCCTACAAAAAACGTCCTATTAAAATTTTTCGCCAGACGAACCGTTTTTGAATAATCAAGCATTAAACATTGATTTATTTTTTAAATTTTTGTTTCAGAATTTTGTAACTAACGAAAAAATAAATATATAGAAAAAAAACAACACAGACTCTTAGAGGGAAACTACAAAAAGGTCCCCTAATATTTCGAAACCAAATCTTTCTTTTAAAAGTTATTCCCAATTTAAGTTAAAGAAAAAAGAAATTACTTTTTTTTCATTTTTAAACCAGATTTTTTCACACATTGTAACAAACTGATAAATTACATCATCAAAAATCATAATTTTATCAATCTTATCACTTAAAATATCTAAATTTCATAATGTATCCGACCTATTCTAGGTTAATAGCTATTTGTTATACGAAAACGTACATTTACTGTCTTAGAGTAAGTCTGGCAAAAATTTTATAAGACGTATTTTGTAGGCAATTTAATTCTCTGAAGAAATATGTGCACATATTTTTTTCACCTCGAAAGTTTTGATGCAAAAATGTTTGTATAAATAAAAATCTAAATTAAAGGAGAGGGACCTCTAAATATTAATCATCCTAAACAATATTTTTGAATATATTTTTCAAAAAAAAGGGTACCACTCATTTTTGGGATACCCTGTAAAATCCAAAATATTTGTGTGTTGCACTTTGCAGAACTAGTGAAGCACCCTGTATATACCCCTGCATTATGTGTGCATTAAGTGTGACATTTGACATTAAAGCAAAGTTATGACAAATTCACTTAGCATCAATAATAAAGTTAAAACTGTCTTTAAAGAATAATTACCCCAGGTGCAAGTGTCATTTCCTTAAATACTTTGGGTGTATATTTAAGTATCTTATCTTAAATATTTAGACAAAGATAGGTGTTTGCTGTTATTAATATTAATCATGTATTTTTTCCTTTAATACTTACCTCAACAGCTGATGTGTTGTTTATGTCATTTATCTCCGTTATAATGATCTCGGGCTGGTCCTACATAGAAAATAAAGAACCTAATTTTACTCATCCATTTTAAGCTTTTATTAATAATTCAATGTTAATATTAAAAAAACAGATTTGCAAGAAATATAATGCCAAAAATACTTACCAATGGCTCTCTATTCTCTGCAAATTGAAATTCTACTTCTGTCTCCGTTATTGCCTCATGTCCCTTCCTAGTTACATTGCCAATTATTTCTAAAATATTGTTTTCAAGATCGGTTAATTGGGTGTCATTGATAGGTGGCCCTCCTCCTGTTCCATTTGCATGTTTTTTGTTAAATACTGATTTGTTTTTGACATTTTTCTTTAAATCAGACCAGGTCTAAAGAGAAAATTATTTTTAGTACGGGATTCACCAAGATAAAAACCACATAAACCCAAGGCAAGTTTAGGCATAAGCAATGATTACAACTTAAACATTACAGTGGTTTAAGAATGTATTTACCTTTTTAATATACATTACGACATTACACTGTTTTTACATTTGGGGTAATACCATAAAAAAATAATGTAAGCTAAAAAGATATGAAAATATTGCAGGTACATAAACATTAAACAATCAAAAATATGGCAAACCTAACATGGACATACAAATTCAAGCACACAAACAATTCGTCATAGATTCGATATCAGAAGCTTAAATGTTACAATAAACATAATATAGTGAACTAAATAATGATTATAAGTGTTTATAAAGTTTGTTAAATTCTTATAATAGGGAACTGATATCAATAATTTATTCAGTGATATGAACAACTTAACAAATTATTATTTCTTAGAGGTCTAGTATTATATACATATATCGTCGGCTGAATGCAGAACTATCCTAACTCTAAAAAGCATTTTTTTCAGGAAACGTTTTTTTTAAATAACTTCTTTAAAAATAACTACAATAAACTTTTTTTATCACATTTTTGTTGGAGTCCTGTCAGTTTTTTGAATTTGTAAAAGTAATAACTCTTCTTATCATAATTTGGATAATTATTCACATAGGATAGTACTTGGTGCACTTAGGGTTATTCTGTTTCAGTCTGTTTGCACTTAAGATATGCAGCGTGCAATTAGGTTAGTTCTGATTAGGAATGCAATTAGTAAACACCAATTCGGGATATTAAAAATATTTTAATAATATTAAAATACAAAAGTTTAGCCTTAAAATTATAAAAAAACAACTTAAAGTTAATCTCAGTCCGACCATTCGTTTTCTTCTGCCACATTAGCGGAATAAGGTAGATTTTTAAAAACTCGTGATACTGATTCGGAATTACTTTTTTGTACAAAGAAATTTTAAATGTTCGTATTGCATTTTTGTAATTGACAATTTGTCAAAATATAATTGTTTAAGTTTAAAATGTTCAATATTGTTTTGTATACTTTTTCTACCTTTTTTAAGTAAATTTATTTTTCTAAATTCGTTGTCATCAAACTCGTTTTTAAAAAATATTATGTTCGGATTTTCGGGCTCCACTTTAACTACACGAATTTTAGAAAGGTATACTTTTTCGTTCTGCTCGTCTTTTTCCCAATTTAATGTAGTAGATGCCGCAAGGTCTCTAAGGTCAAATACAGTATCTTGAGTTATTTCCTCAACTTTATATTTTTTTTCTTTTGTAGCCGATCTCACTATAGTGTACCACTGTTCAGGAACATAAATTGGTATTGATGCAGCTGCTTTTTCGATACAACTATGTACCGAATCCCCTTCTGATTGAGTATGCCCCACTTCTAAAAATGTGTGTGAAATCTTTATTTTATGTTTTTGAGCAATCCAGTTATAGAGACTAAAAATAAATTTATTTCTGTTTTGCCCCGAACAATTATCAGAAAAAAATGAAAATTCTTTAACTCCTTTTTGTACATGTTCATCAATAAATAGCAAAAGGCAGCTTCCAATTTCTGAAGATCCCCTTTTTGCTATAATTTCGTGCCACATATAACAAACAGCATTTTTAGTAGCGAGATCGTAAACCGAGAAATTGTAGGCTTTATATTTTAGCTTGTAGTAAGCTAGCCCAACTTCGCTTTTGGGAACTGACAGAGCTTTTTGCAAATCGAAAACTGCAGCTTTAAAGAAAGGATTTTCAGAAGCTTTTGCTTTGTCTGCGTCTTTGACAGCTCTTGCTTTGGACCTGTTTTCCCGGTGACTTAGATAATCGCTTTCCAGCACTTGCTTTTCTTCTGCAGTTGCAGTTTCATATTCGTGACAGATAGCACAAAGATCTTTTTAGGTCTAAAAATGAGATGTTAAACTCTGTGTTAAAAATTTGCCGATACATGCTCTCTGATGCAACTTTGTCGATTTTATTTTCATCACAATATTCTTTGTAAAGCTGATACATTTTAACGACGTTTAGTGATGGGGGCAAATATTTTCTCTCTGTACTTGACCTGCAATAGTGACTTTCGACAAACTCAAACTGATAAATATGTTCTCTGACGCTTTCTTTAACACTTTCATCCACTGCTGAGTTAGTACAAACTTTTCCTCTTTGATCTTCAGCAACTGACCCACAAAAACCCTGCTTTTTTATAACAGTTTTTACAACTTGCTGACTGATTGAAAGAGTGTTAAGAAAAAATATCTTACATACCGAAATTCTTTTATTTTCTACAGTTAAGTAGTAAAAGTTTGAATTTTTTCGCCTACTTTTAGAATCTGTTGTTTCTTCTTCGGACAAATCTGTATCTTGGCAATTTCTCTCATTTTTTTCGTTTTTCTTTTTGTCTCTTGTATATCTACGTGCCTCGATATAAAGTCCCTTTGGCGGTTTACATCTCCAAAGTTCCAATAAGTTTCAAAGATTTGTTGCCTTTGAGTGTCGTTTATTTTTTCAAAACATTTTTTTACAAGAATTTCCACAGGTTGGTTTTATTTTCTTTTCTTCTTGTACTTTTCCTGTCCAATTGGTATATTTTTTACCAGAATTTCTAGCTTTCTTTATTTTGTTTCTTCGCCACTCGTTTTCATTTCTACGTCTTTTTCTACTTTTTTTCTGAACTTTATTTGTATTTTCCTCAAACAAGAATACGGGACGGTTTTCATTTGGTGTTTCAGGCACGTAAGTGGGGTCATGTAAATCATCATCACTGCTAAACGGATCGGATCCCGAGGGAGAAATTTCCAGATCTTGTTCAAGAAGACTCTTGGCTTGTAAATTAGGCTCTATCTGAGAAGAAGAACATGGCATTATGACCTTACTGGTTGATAATTCACAAGTCAAGCTGTTTTTTTGCTGTACAAGCAAGGGTTCATTACCATTAGCTAATGGAGATTTTTGCTTGGAAGGAAGAAGGGTTTGAAGAGTACTAGTTTGTACTTCAGGAATTTTTGTACCATAAGATTTTATATCTTTATATAAATCCTGATTTTCAGCTAAAACAAACAAATATTTCAGGTTTTAAATAAAAATTAGTTTGTTTTAGAAGCATGTCCTCAAATACTTGCTACTTAAACATTTGGTATTTATAGAGGTATTGACGGACTTTGGATTGGTGACATCTGCAAATGGTTGACGTTGAATAATTGGTAGATTTGCAGATAAAACAGTTTCTTGCGTAGGTGGTTCTAAAATATGCTTGCTTTATTCAAAAAAATGTATAAGCTCAGAATAGACTTACCTTTTTTTTCATTATCTTCTTTCGGAGAAGTACGATTTATAACAATCTTTCTAGGTAAAAGGACTTCTATATCAATATTTGTTAGAACATTTCTTTTAGGAAACCTTTTATTCTGGCTAACCGTTTCCGGGGCATTTTTCTCTAAAAAATTATGAAACAAACAACAAACTTAGGCATGTTACATTCGTTTTTTAAGTAGTTAGGCATTATTTAACCTTTGCGATTTTTCTTATCTGGTAACAAACACTTTCTTTATTTCGTATACGTCTTTGCAGTTTATTTTTATTAAACAACAAATAAATCTTTATTTACTTTTAGTATTTTAAAATCTTTTTTACTTCCTACTTACCTTCAGATTTACGTTTCAAAAACAAGCAATCAAATGTACTAGCTGGCATGGTATCTCGTTGAGCATCAAATACAGTAGTTTCCTGCCGAACTAATGTTGTTGGCGGTACAATATTTGGATTCCTTAATAGATGGTTACCACATGTTATGTCTTGTTCAACCACTGACATAGTTTTAATATTTTCTTGACTTGTTTGATCTATTTAAATAATAAATTAATATTGTCTTTAAACCACAAAATAGTTTTTGAAACCCTACCTAAACAGCATGGGCGATAATATGACAAATCTATCCCAAAAATTGTTATTACAGAGTATACCTAAGTACCTACTTCTAGGCTACACTGGTTAATAACTCTCAACCTATGCTTATAAAAACTTAAAATTAAAATTACCAATTTTTTTGCTTTTATTTCCAGAGGTGAGAAAACTGATAAACATAAAAAATATTTTAATAGTTTCAACTTTTTGAAATGCAAAAGGCATCTGTTTTTCCCTACAATATATTTTTTGTTTTCACTTACCATTATCAGCTTTTTTGTATTTAACGTTTTCCATAATCCTACGAGTTCTAAAACTCATTAAGTTTGTTTCCATTTTCCCAAAATAAGTAGCAAACTAATTCAGTCAAAATATTAACTCCTTTCAGCACTGTAATATTTTAATATATTATTTACTCCTGTGTTAAAAAGCACGTTTAAACGTGTTTTATTCAAATCAGAACTAGCCTATATTCACACTAAGCTGATCTTAACTGCTAAAGGTTTAAAACAGAACTATCCTATCTGCCTACGGTATAATAGCTTTAAATCGCAACCTATTCTATTTACATGCAGATACGATACTTTTGCACGAAAATAAAGGGAGATAGGATACCGAAAATGAAATGATAGTTCTGCATAAAAAATAAAATTAAGGGAAATGTAGTTAGGATAACTAACAGCGATAGGATAATTCTGCACCAAAAATTTCGGAGCCTTTTCAGATAGGATTATTTTTTACCGGCGTCTCTTAGGATATCTAATAACAGTGGGTAGGTGCCTACTGCCGCAAAAATTCCCCGTATTTCAAACTATCCTATCTGCAAGAAAAACGAAAATGCAAAATATGTTAGATAGGATAGTTCTGCATTCAGCCGACGATATATAGTAATATTCTTAAACCACTGTATGGTTTAAGGCTTAATTAGTGCCTATACCTAAACCTGCTACTTATCAATATGTTTTAACATAGCAAATCTGGTACAGAGGTTTTGTTTAAGTAAACTGAATGGTGGGGCTTTTAAGTTTTTGAAGTTCGGTTCAGGATTTTTGGTTTAAATTTTGCATACTTATCTCAGAGGGCTTTAATAGAACAGAACTAAGCAGAACCAAGAAAAACCAAGAGCCTAAATCCAACCAACTTAATTTATACCTAAAAAGTCTATTTTGAACTAAAAAACAAACCTTACCTTTCTCCACTGGGTCCAATTTTTTCTCGAACCTCCCGGTACACTATTTAAAATGTTGGTTACCTCTCTTCCCATAATTTTTTGGGCTTTTTTAAAGGTGAAGTCTTGTGTAAATTTTTGGGTTGATAACTCACAATGATTCTGCATGAACTCCAATAACAATTTTTTTGTGCTCTGATTTATTGGCAAAACTTTTTTTCTTTCTTTGGCCCTCCATGCCTAGAAGATGGTACTAAATATTACGTATCTTTACTACATTATGTATTCATTATATTTCTTGGGTAATTGTTTACAAACAATTGTTAAAAGCCAATTTTAATGAAATTTGGTATATGGGGGGGTTTTTGGAGCGCTTGATCAAGAATCTTAGAGTTTTTATTCGGGCTCATATCGTTCTCGAGATATTCTCGAACTACAGTGTAAGTGTATTTTTTATTATTTTTTGAATAGGTTTTATAAAATTAATATTTTATATGGTGCCGTTAAGTTCGTACAATATTAATTTTTACTATTACTACTTTAGAAAAAACAATACTTTTGGTTTATTTTTTATAGATTTTGAGTTTATATAAGTGCTTTTTCATTATTTAAAAAAATAGTAATTATTTAAATGTAGAATATTTTTTTATGTTAATACAACAAATTTAAGATGGTTGTGGGATTAAATATTAATTTTACTTCTATTGGTTTACTCTTTAAAAAATAATAATAAAATAATATGATATATTTAAAAGACGAATATGATTATTTAAAGTCAGTGTCTTTTAAATAGTTTCATTGTAATAAACTGTTTATTAATGAATAACAGCGATATATTCTATCAATGTAAAGTAGTAAATTCTTTACCGTCTTTTAATTTTATCATGGACAAATTGTTATTGATGAATAATACGATATATTTCAAGACGGCAACAGTAAAAAGTATAATTCGTCGTCTTCTTTAAATAATTTACTGTAATGTAAACTGTTTATTGTGTCAACAGCGATATTGGTTCTAGAAGACGGTCAGTGTTCTTATACCTTGTCGTCTTTGTCACTTTATCAGTAATAAACTGTTTATTAATAAATAACAGCGATACGAAGACGGCAATAACAGTAAATTCTTGTTTAAAAGTTAGTACCTTGCCGTCTTTTAAATAATTTCCATTGTAATAAACCGTTTATTGGTCAAAATAACAGCGATATACTTTAAAGACGGCAATAACAGTAAATGCGCAGTAATTTTGTCGTCTTCAATACTTTTATTGCAATAAACTGTTTATTAATAAAATAACAGCGATATAATTTAAAGACGGTATAACAGTGTTCTTATTTAAAAACAGTAATTTTGCCGTCTTTAGTCAATTTCATACTGTAATAAACTGTTTATTATCGAAATAACAGCGATATAATTTAAAAGACGGCAGATAACAGTGTTCTTATTTAAAAAGCAGTAATCTTGCCGTCTTTTAAATAATTATACTGTAATAAGCTTGTTAACGAAATAACACGACATTAAAGCGGCATTTATTTAATAAAACGTAATTTAGCCGCCTTAAATAATTGCTGCTGTAATATCTGTTAATGAAGTAACGGCGATATGATTGCAAAGACGGCAAGTAACAGTAGTAATTTAAAAACGTAGCTTCCGTCTTTTAAATAATTATGCTGCATAACTGCTTATTAATGAAAAACGCAGTTATAACTTAAAAACGGCAAAGAAGGTGGTATTTTTCAACAAAGCGGTAATTTTGCTCGTCTTGTAAATTATACCGCATGTTATTTTATTAATAAACAGTTTATTACAGTATAATTATTTAAAAGACGGCAAAATTACTGCTTTTTAAATAAGAACACTGTTATTTGCCGTCTTTTAAATTATATCGCTGTTATTTCATTAATAAACAGTGTATTACAGTATAATTATTTAAAAGACGGCAAAATTACTGCTTTTTAAATAAGAATCACTGTTATTTGCCGTCTTTTAAATTATATCGCTGTTATTTCATTAATAAACAGTTTATTACAGTATAATTATTTAAAAGACGGCAAAATTACTGCTTTTTAAATAAGAACACTGTTATTTGCCGTCTTTTAAATTATATCGCTGTTATTTTATTAATAAACAGTTTATTACAGTATAATTATTTAAAAGACAGCAAAATTACTGCTTTTTAAATAAGAACACTGTTATTTGCCGTCTTTTAAATTATATCGCTGTTATTTCATTAATAAACAGTTTATTACAGTATAATTATTTTAAAAGACGGCAAAATTACTGCTTTTACATGGCAACGTTAACTCAGGATAGGCTGTCAGTGGATACTCTGTAGACTCGAAAACTCTGTAACAAAAAAATAATTAGAAAGATCCCCAAAATTTAATTGTTCTTTTTTTTCTAAAACTCCTAGTAAGAAAATTAATGTGTAATAAAAAGTTACCAACCGTCTTAAATTTTACAGACTGATTACAACGGTTACATAAAAAATATTCTACATTTAAAAATAATTACTATTTTTTTTTAATAATGAAAAAAACACTTATATAAACTCAAAACTCTGTAAAAAAAATTAGAAAGATTTCAAAGTTTAATTGTTTTTTAAAATAAACCAATAGTAAAAATTAATATTTAATCAAAAGTTACCAGCCATCTTAAATTTTTTACAGACTGATTACAACGGTAACATAAAAAAAATATTCTACATTTAAAAATAATTACTATTTTTTTAAAAATAATGAAAAAACACTTATATAAACTCAAAACTCTGTAAAAAAAAATTAGAAAGATTCCAAAATTTAATTGTTTTTTTTTAAAGTAAAACCAATAGTAAAAATTAATATTTAATCAAAAGTTACCAGCCATCTTAAATTTTTTACAGACTGATTACAACAGTAACATAAAAAAATATTCTACATTTAAAAATAATTACTATTTTTTTAAAATAATGAAAAAAACACTTATATAAACTCAAAACTCTGTAAAAAAAATTAGAAAGATTCCAAAATTTAATTGTTTTTTTTTTAAAAGTAAACCAATAGTAAAAATTAATATTTAATCAAAAGTTACCAGCCATCTTAAATTTTCTACAGACTGATTACAACAGCACCATATAAAAATATTAACTCTACTTTTTAAAAACTATTTTAAAAAATAATGAAAAATACACTTACCACTTACTGTAGTTCGATAAACTCATAAAGTGTAGCCGGTTTCGGCTTTCCAACATCTTTTTTCCTTTATACAGTAATCCAACATTATTTTTCTCGTTAATAGAAACGATATTCTCATCTGATAAATCAAGACGTTTTGGAAGAAATATCTTTCTGTCTTCTAATTCTACCAATATTGATGGTCCAAATTTTGTTAAAACTTTTTTCATATTTAAAACTTTATATATTTTATTTAACTCAAGACTGTCAGAAGAACTGACCTCTTTAAAATTAAGTTGTTCGTTAAGCGAGGATAAAAGAGACATGTTTTATTTTTGTTTGACAAAAATATACTAATAATTACCTTAATAAATTTTGCCTTATATACTCTTTTCTCAATTTATATTTTCAAAACAAGTACTTCCGTTTTTGATTCTCACGGTATATTTTTGTAACAAACAACACAAATTAAAAATATTTTCGAAAAATAAGCCTTGATAAGAAGTAAAATAATATTATTGTTAGAATTTTGAAAAATAAGGAAGCCTGAAAACCGCATTATTATTATTGTATTTCAAAAAAATATTTGTGTTAATGTATGAAAAAATAAGGAAGCCTGAAAACCGCATTATTATTGTTGAAATTTTAAAAATAACAAATATTTGCGTAGCATTTTGTAAAAACAACAACATCAATTTTATTTGTATGTGCATTTTATATATATGCATTTTCTAAAAATAAGGAAACCGAAACAAATATTATGTCGCGAAAGGATGATAGATAAATCGAATTTTAAAACGGAAGCCGTGATAAGCGCAAGTTTTACTACTAATACTACTACATCAGCTGATTATACGGGTAATGTTAATTTATATATACCGATCAATTTTGTAAAACTGTTATACGCTGGAAAAAAATTTGCAAGGTCTTTTTGATAAAAATATTATTTATGGTTCCTATATATATATTTTTGAAAAATAAGGAAACCGAAACAATTATATATGTCGCAAAAAACGGAAGCCGATACAGGATCGCACCCACGCACCGCCGCGACGCTCGAGGTTCCTTTTCACGTCAAGTTGGCGCCGACGTCAAAGATTCTACGTCAAATTTCTACGTCAAACATTCTACGTCAGACTCCTACGTCATCCTAAACGACAAATTCCTACGTCAGACTCCTACGTCAGAGGGCTGACGTCAGTGTCGCCCAAGTGCCTCGTGACGTCATGTCCGTATACTGCCACACCTCACTACTGATAAGGTTATTTTATGTCTGTGGGAATATTTAAGTTCATTAGTTTTCGATATAATGTGTATACATTAACATGGTCATAGGCAGATTTAATATCCAAGAATATGGCGATAACGGTTTCCAAAGAATTAAAAGCGTCAAATATGTAGGAGGACAAAAAGGCCACATTATCGTATATTCCCCTCCCCTTCCTTTACGAAATCCAGCCATTTCATTACAAAAGGTAATCCTACGAATAACTCTTCTTTGGATGGAATCAAGAATGCTTAGGGTTGTGGGGGACGCCATGTCCCAGATATGAGAACAATATTCTAAGGGAGGTCGGATTTGGGACACATACAAAGTCTATAAATTAGAAGGGGAAAAATACTTTTTGGCTCGAAAGAGAAATCCAAGCTTTTTTGAAGATGCCGTGGCTATAGATACAATGTGTTTATGCCAGTTAAGGTTACTTTAAAATGTGACGCCCACAAGATTGAAGGTGTCTTTGCTCTGTAAAACTTGGCCGCTCATAAGTAGGGGATGAGTATTTGATGACTTTTTTCGCGACAAGGAACATGATTGTGTTTTTGATGCATTAAAATGAACGAGATTTTTGGCGCCCCAATCCAATATTAAATTAAGATCCTGCGATCGCTCTGCGTTTGTTTTCCAAATCAGGTTTAGTGATGGGATTAGGAACCTAAAAACTGGAGTGAAGAGTACTTTCGTCGGCGAAACTATAAATGGAATTAGTTGTGGACGAGAGAAGGTCGTTGATGTGAAGAAGAAACAATGGTGGTGCCAGAACTGAGCCCTGAGGCACTCCAGCATTTACTTGGTGAAAGCTTGAAGAATGGCCGTCCACAATAACTGATATACGTCGATCAGATAGATAACTAGAGAGCCAAGTACAGAGTTTAGTTGAAAGACCATAGGAGGGAAGTTTATTAAGAAGTGCGGCATGCCAGACCTGGTCAAAAGCTTTGGATATATCAAGAGCAACGTTCTGGGACTCACCTAGAAACTCAAGAGACTTATTCCAGCAGTGTGATACGAAGGAAAGAAGATCTACATGAAGACTTTTGTAAATGCTCTTTGATGCATCTTTTAAATGGTAATAAAATACACAGGGTGTTCCAATTAAAAAACGTATTTTTTTGTAATATATGTAATATAGATATAATCAGCGGAAAAAATACTACAACTTTACTAATTTAACCGACTTCATATCTCCAATAATAAAGAAGTTAGCAATGGTGCCGACTTAAAAATGATCACCCTGTATTAAATTTAAAAATAACCTAAAAATTAAACTGTGTAAGGCTTTCGCGGTCATCTTCAGCAGAACTTTTGGGCTACTCGGCTGTCGTCGTAGATAGACGACGTCGGCCGAAGAGCCCAAAAACATAAGTTTAACCTTTACATTTTTGAAACACCCTGTATAATGGCAACTCCTATTTTTATAAATACGAAAAGAAGTTAAAGAGGGTCATTCATAATATACGTGTGGCATTTAAGGAGGGCGGGGGTTGAGTTGAATCTCATCTAATCTCATATAGGCATACAGTGAGGGATAGGGCCTCCCCTTTATCTTTTGATTGGGACAAGATATCGAGATCGGGTAAAATTTAGGTAAAAAGGTGTCACTTAAACTTATTTTTAGTATAGAAATAATTTATGTCATGTGGTCTAGTGCTAAGGGATCAATAGCATTTTTTTTCAAATGTAAGGGGGAGTCAAGTAGCATCACGTTTTAAAGGCCTTTTGATTCTCTATTCATCGCCATCTTATTGCTTTAAAAATTAGCTCATTCGTTTTAGAGTTACAAGTATTTGTAGTTAAGCTCATATTTGTACATACAGTGAGGTTTTTAAATATGAATACTCATATCGCCATCTATGGAACCGGCGCTTTAATCCTTAAGCCCCCTTTGAACACGTAATTTCTAAGCCTTTAGGGTGTGTGATAAAAACGCTCCTATTTTTTATTTTAACGAAAAGATTTTGTATTACAACCCCTATAAAGACACTATCATCCGACAAAAAAGTGACGCGTTCGCCCAGTCCGACACCCGAAACAAGTTAATTTTAAGCCTTATGGTTTCATGAC
>JACEGR010009394.1:0-27032 GCA_014170235.1 Listronotus bonariensis
GTGAACAAACTGACCCTTTTTTGTGAGGCTAAAACTCAAGACCTGCTATCACACCTAGGGCATTATAAGCAGGCATTATGATATGCCCGCTTATAATGCCCCTAATGCGCTAATATGGACCATCAACGTAGACCTTAGGGTGAAATACTTAGTCCAGAGAGACGTCGGACTGTATTTTTCCGACTAAAAATAATAAAGTTTGTTAAACATATGTATTAAAAATAAAATCAATAACTTACCAGTTCCTGAAAAAATGCCATTAAAACGGTTTCGGTTATTTGAAGAATTGCGTTCGCATCTTTCCAAATAGCAAATATGCCATACTCCCGATCATACTGTTGCCTTGATTTAACTGGCAAAAGATTTTCGATCGCTTTTATGACCTTTTCTCTTTATATTTTGTGGAATTTCTTCCATTTTGAGCAAATCGTTAAATAAAAAATGCCAACTGACTAACTGATAGAAACATCAAAGTCAAACTTAACACCAGTCATTATCTACTTACGTACACAGGTACAGGTGCAACTTATTTTTTATATTGCGAAAAATAATGTAATTAGTCATTGAAAAACTCTTTTTGGGTAAAACATAAAGCATTGAGTGCACCACGAGGCTTTACTGGACTATAATGCCCATCAGGCCAGAATCTAGCCTCGGGCCAGAGGCCCTCGGGCTATTTTCGACCTTCAGGGCATTATAGTCCTAGTAACGCCCTCGATACATAAATAGGTATATTATACTTTTGACCTACGTGGGGTGGGGTAAAGTTAACAATACATGCAAATAAAATATCTTATTACCCCATATATCTAGTACAAAATCAAATCAGGGTTTTATAAACACCAAAGCCGAAATTAAGCGGATTACTCCTGCATTAGTGAACGTCGGTTTTACTACAATTTGCAAAGTGCTGCCCATATTATCCATTCTACTTTTAACTCTCTCATAAACTCTAGCACTTGCTGTTAAAATTTCTGTTCGAGACAGATACCAACAGCCCAGTAAGCATTTAGAGTGTTGTTTTACTTTAATGTTTGTTTAGGATTTCTAATCTTTCTAAACGTTGTGATGCAGAATTGGATTTAGTTTTACAAATTTTTTTAGATTTGCATATCTGGAAACCTGATTAATTATAGAGGAATTTTGAAGTTTATTTAAAAATGCGATTTTATGAAAAACGGTCCAAAGTATTAATTTAAATAACTTTTTGTAGAAAACAAGATATAGGAATCAAACGGTCAAAGCAAAATGTTAAATTTGTCACCTTCGTTTAAAGTTCTCGTTGTCCTAAGCGGTGCTGTGAAATGCAAAAACTGCATGAACAACGGAAACAATAGACAAATATAAAATCAAGACAGAAACCACCGACATGAACAAGACTTAACAGGACCAAACATTCATGTCTATTCCGTATGTTAAAGGAACTTCAAGTAATATCCACAAAATTACCAATAAATACAACATCACAACAGCATTTAAATCCCAGACCAGTTTAAAAAGCATTCTGACAAAGGCACGACCGAACAACAGCACATCACGTGCATTTGGTGTGACGTCACACGACGTTGACGTTTTTCTAACCCTCAAGAACATACCAATTAGAGGCAGTCTTGTTCGCTTAGCTGTGCAAACAATTGCATGCATAAAAAGCAATAAACTTTAGCTTTGCATAATCATACTGGTCAGCAGAACCAAAAGCGATAGATTATACTCTTGTCATATTTCTTTCTCATGAGCTTTTTCACACTGCCATAAAGGCTGACTCTAGAAGTATATTTTTAAGGCTTTGTATGGAATCCAAACAAACCCCTCTAAGCCCCTCTCCTTAAAACAAACAAAGGTTTCTGTGGAAAATATACTTTATTTTTTATTTTTGTTACATTAGTGGCGCTATTTCGGATATTTAATATTAGTTTTATTAAAATGGATTACGAGGAACCTTTTAGCATTCATATCATGAATTGAAGTTAGTAAAAATTATACTTTTGTTCACATCCCATATAACATTTTTTCCGGCGTTGTACATTTAATTTACTGACATTGCCAACACTCTTTAATGGCAAGGCATTGGCAAAAAGGTATCAATAAGACGCGAAAGTGGGCAATTGGCCGTTATTAGGCCACGTGTTGCAGATAATGTGATGGCATCCGTCATTAATAAGTTATTGGCAAAAAAATGCGTTTAAGATGATGGCATCCATCATTAATAAGTTATTGGCAAAAAGTACAAAAGACACGAAAGTGGGCAAATGCAGATACTCCCGAGCAGCAAGCTGACGTCTTATTGACGAAAATTGTCGCATATACTTTTTTAAAAGCTAGAATGATGCGATACTTTATTTGAAAATTAAAATGGGAAAAAACTCCTTACTGCACGCAATTTCCTTGCAATGCAAAGTACCATCTCTCGGAACACTGTCCAACTTGGAGATGCAGATTTTCACTAGCCGAAGATATTTCTTTCAAAGCTAAGTGAGATCACCTACCGCAGACCGCTCGCAAATTATTTTTGTCTAATGGGTACGGTTTAGACGATAAAAAGCGAAGATATTGCAGAAACGTAGTAGTTTATTGTCCATTACACCATCTATCGGTATGTCAAAAACTATTAAATATTTATAATATTTTTTATTAACACGTCTTTAAAACTTTTAATAAAATTTTAAACAAAATGTTTACAGCTCTAACAGTCTACTTTAATATCTTGCCTTCTCGACTAGCCATCACCAATTAATCACACACACACTTATTAGGTAATGAATAAATTTAATTATGTCTATTAAAAAACTCTTTTCTTTAAAAAAAAAACTAAAAAGCTAGAAAACCACGTAGAAAACAAATGCACCTTCGGTCAGAAATTAACGTAGCTAATTTTACCATCATTTTATTTTTATTCGCTCCAAAATACATAATAAGCATTTTGTTTGACCTAATTTTTATTTGCATGATTTTTAACAATAAAATGTTATGAAAAGGCCATTTCCTTTAAATTATGTAAAAAAACATGAAATAATGTTGTTTAGCTGCCATTATAATTAAAACAGATCAAAAAAATTGCTTTAATGTTAGTTAAATACCAATGTTAATAATATGGTTTAAAAAAGTATGAATATGCGTTGAAGGTTTGCCTTCAAAATCCAATATTTATTTGCCTGCAACAAAACTCGTGCTTTATTTAATGAGGATTGGTATGACGCCATTTTTGTATGCTTGCCGGCAATTCGCCTGCATGTAAAATTTATTGGCAATTAAGTGTTTATTTAGGGTTGACTTTTTTAATGCGTATAAGATGTTGGCATAATATTGCCACCAATTGCTAATGCTTTACCATCAATGCCAATATGAAAAATGTATACTGCCGGCAAATAGTGTTTGCTGGGATTGATGATATTTGCTATTAAATACGTACAATGGGATTGTTACTCTACTATGGAATTATCACCTATCGATTTGAAAGTAATTCTATTTCTCTTATGGACATTTTTTCACATTTTTTCGAAATTATTCTCGAATGTGCAAAACAGCTTTTCAAACGATTATTTCTAAGTCCGTATCTGTTTTCCCGCATTTATAAGCTCTTATATAGAAAGTAAAACATAATCAGATCGCCTTTCTGATTTAAATGCAAAATACCAAGTCATAAACAAGCTTCAGCGGCCCTAAAAACAATAAACTATTAGTCTAAAATCGTAAAGTTCAGGCGATTTTACAAATGCAAGATAAACACCGAAAGCGAATGAAGGAAGCTCTTAAAACGGGGATAATGGCGCCTCAACATTCGAAATGATAAAGGAAATTTGTATAAGAGCGTTTTGAAACAATGTTTACTGTTACTATTAGTATTGTGGTATCGTGAAATAGAGGCAATGCGTGTGAAGAAGCACTTTTAAGATAGGCACGCATAAAAATGAAAATTGTTAATATAGGATATGGCAGTAACAGTAAAAAGCCTTTTATCTTTTACCATCAACTCCATGTATATAAATAGTTGGTTTTTCTATTTTGGTTGAGTATTATGATTGGGGCATAATATTTATGTTTTGTCATTGATTTTAAAAAAATTACAAGCAGAAAGTCCAGCTTTACTTTAATGAGTAGTAAGTATATAATCCATAAAATAATTTTGTTTAGTCTCACTCTCTCTGTTTTTTTTCTTGATTTAAGTAGTTCATTATTTAAGAATGATGTGACATTAATCTGACAACTTGAGAGTAAGAGGTTAAATATTTTTCTAGTATTTTATTATAAACTTCTAATAATACAAGGCGGGTAAGAAGATAGGAGATTCGTAACTTATTTTAGCATTTATCTCTTAGCTGGCGGACCGAGAAGAGCTGACATTTGTACGCTGGGTACAACTTTTTCCTGCTCTTTAAAAATCCTTATAATATTTTCTTCTAAAATAATTAGGGAGCCAATATTGGACCATTTCAAAATTTACATGGGATTCCCTATGTCCCGCTCGACGGAGCAACAGCCGGTATATTATCCTATCAATAAAAAGATCTTTAAAAGAGCATTAAGAAAACACAACATTATGTACATCTTACTTTATGAGTTTCGGAAATATAGCCATACCAATCAGGTATTTTGGTAATTTTTAAAGTACCGCCATTTTGTAGTAGGTAAAGATATTGACTTTATATTCTAGGGTTATAAAGTACTCGTCAGAAGCTCTGCCTTTTCCCATTTAAACTTTTTGACGTTTGTGTTGGTGGGGGAGAGGATAACCTTGAATGAGTAAATTTTGACACAAAAATGTGCCTCCTTAAAAATAAAAATTTACGTGTTTCAGAATTTTTTATAAATGTACAAATAACCAAATTATAGAAGGTGGCTCGTTTAAATTTGAATGCACTATATATTAGTACTACATCAGGTATAAATTTGCCATTATTGCCTCGTATTTTTGAGTACCCGCAAATATCACATTGCAATAAAAAAAAGTAATAAAAATGACCCAAAAGTCTTACAGAGTTTTCAGGTAATAATTTATTATTCGCCAACAACAAAATAAATACGGCTCTGTCACGGCTAATACTTTTATGGCTTTATTCTTAGATCGTGCAAAGAACTTTACTTTGTTACTTAGGCATAGGTCTTTGTAGGCTGTGACTAAACAAAAGGACTCTTTGTTTGACCTCCGGACAGTGCGGACGTGCGCAGAGGACTACAAAGTTCTTCCCGTAGTGGCGGTTAGAGGTGTCGTACGAACGATTTTTACTTTCGGGGATCAAGGAAAGATTTACGGCATGTTTCTTCTGGATCTAAGCGCTGTGAGCGAAGATTCCTATAAGCTGATGGTATCCTGTTTGGTGGTGAACACGAGGTATTTCTCAAATGGCGGGAAATAGATGGGCGTGCCATGGGAACTGTCATTAGTGAAAGTGAAGGTTATACGTAATACCAGTAGCAGGTCTTGGTTTGACAGCCGACAATTTATGCATTGCATCGATTGTAGAATTCTTTTGGAATTTCTGGGAGCAACGAGCTTAATTATCCAGATTTTCCGCCGACGAAGCCCTGGAAAGCATAGTCCGGAAGGGGGAGAGTGGTGGATTGGAACTGAAGGGACCAAAACCAAGAAAAAAAAATAGAGAGAGTGAGACTAAACAAAAATTATTTTATGGATTATATACTTACTACTCATTAAAGTAAAGCTGGACTTTCTGCTTGTAATTTTTTTAAAATCAATGACAAAACATAAATATTATGCCCCAATCATAATACTCAACCAAAATAGAAAAACCAACTATTTATATACATGGAGTTGATGGTAAAAGATAAAAAGGCTTTTTACTGTTACTGCCATATCCTATATTAACAATTTTCATTTTTATGCGTGCCTATCTAAAAGTGCTTCTTCACACGCATTGCCTCTATTTCACGATACCACAATACTAATAGTAACAGTAAACATTGTTTCAAAACGCTCTTATACAAATTTCCTTTTATCATTTCGAATGTTGAGGCGCCATTATCCCCGTTTTAAGAGCTTCCTTCATTCGCTTTCGGTGTTTATCTTGCATTTGTAAAATCGCCTGAACTTTACGATTTTAGACTAATAGTTTTATTGTTTTTAGGGCCGCTGAAGCTTGTTTATGACTTGGTATTTTGCATTTAAATCAGAAAGGCGATCTGATTATGTTTTACTTTCTATATAAGAGCTTATAAATGCGGAAAAACAGATACGGACTTAGAAATAATCGTTTGAAAAGCTGTTTTGCACATTCGAGAATAATTTCGAAAAAATGTGAAAAAATGTCCATAAGAGAAATAGAATTACTTTCAAATCGATAGGTGATAATTCCATAGTAGAGTAACAATCCCATTGTACGTATTTAATAGCAAATATCATCAATCCCAGCAAACACTATTTGCCGGCAATATACATTTTTCATATTGGCATTGATGGTAAAGCATTGGCAATTGGTGGCAATATTATGCCAACATCTTATACGCATTAAAAAGTCAACCCTAAATAAACACTTAATTGCCAATAAATTTTACATGCAGGCGAATTGCCGGCAAGCATACAAAAATGGCGTCATACCAATCCTCATTAAATAAAGCACGAGTTTTTGTTGCAGGCAAATAAATATTGGATTTTGAAGGCAAACCTTCAACGCATATTCATACTTTTTAAACCATATTATTAACATTGGTATTTAACTAACATTAAAGCAATTTTTTTGATCTGTTTTAATTATAATGGCAGCTAAACAACATTATTTCATGTTTTTTTACATAATTTAAAGGAAATGGCCTTTTCATAACATTTTATTGTTAAAAATCATGCAAATAAAAATTAGGTCAAACAAAATGCTTATTATGTATTTTGGAGCGAATAAAAATAAAATGATGGTAAAATTAGCTACGTTAATTTCGACCGAAGGTGCATTTGTTTTCTACGTGGTTTTCTAGCTTTTTAGTTTTTTTTTAAAGAAAAGAGTTTTTAATAGACATAATTAAATTTATTCATTACCTAATAAGTGTGTGTGTGATTAATTGGTGATGGCTAGTCGAGAAGGCAAGATATTAAAGTAGACTGTTAGGAGCTGTAAACATTTTGTTTAAAATTTTATTAAAAGTTTTAAAGACGTGTTAATAAAAATATTATAAATATTTAATAGTTTTTTGACATACCGATAGATGGTGTAATGGACAATAAACTACTACGTTTCTGCAATATCTTCGCTTTTTATCGTCTAAACCGTACCCATTAGACAAAAATAATTTGCGAGCGGTCTGCGGTAGGTGATCTCACTTAGCTTTGAAAGAAATATCTTCGGCTAGTGAAAAATCTGCATCTCCAAGTTGGACAGTGTTCCGAGAGATGGTACTTTGCATTGCAAGGAAATTGCGTGCAGTAAGGAGTTTTTTCCCATTTTAATTTTCAAATAAAGTATCGCATCATTCTAGCTTTTAAAAAAAAGTATATGCGACAATTTTCGTCAATAAGACGTCAGCTTGCTGCTCGGGAGTATCTGCATTTGCCCACTTTCGTGTCTTTTTGTACTTTTTGCCAATAACTTATTAATGATGGATGCCATCATCTTAAACGCATTTTTTGCCAATAACTTATTAATGACGGATGCCATCACATTATCTGCAACACGTGGCCTAATAACGGCCAATTGCCCACTTTCGCGTCTTATTGATACCTTTTTGCCAATGCCTTGCCATTAAAGAGTGTTGGCAATGTCAGTAAATTAAATGTACAACGCCGGAAAAAAATGTTATATGGGATGTGAACAAAAGTATAATTTTTACTAACTTCAATTCATGATATGAATGCTAAAAGGTTCCTCGTAATCCATTTTAATAAAACTAATATTAAATATCCGAAATAGCGCCACTAATGTAACAAAAATAAAAAATAAAGTATATTTTCCACAGAAACCTTTGTTTGTTTTAAGGAGAGGGGCTTAGAGGGGTTTGTTTGGATTCCATACAAAGCCTTAAAAATATACTTCTAGAGTCAGCCTTTATGGCAGTGTGAAAAAGCTCATGAGAAAGAAATATGACAAGAGTATAATCTATCGCTTTTGGTTCTGCTGACCAGTATGATTATGCAAAGCTAAAGTTTATTGCTTTTTATGCATGCAATTGTTTGCACAGCTAAGCGACAAGACTGCCTCTAATTGGTATGTTCTTGAGGGTTAGAAAAACGTCAACGTCGTGTGACGTCACACCAAATGCACGTGATGTGCTGTTGTTCAGTCGTGCCTTTGTCAGAATGCTTTTTAAACTGGTCTGGGATTTAAATGCTGTTGTGATGTTGTATTTATTGGTAATTTTGTGGATATTACTTGAAGTTCCTTTAACATACGGAATAGACATGAATGTTTGGTCCTGTTAAGTCTTGTTCATGTCGGTGGTTTCTGTCTTGATTTTATATTTGTCTATTGTTTCCGTTGTTCATGCAGTTTTTGCATTTCACAGCACCGCTTAGGACAACGAGAACTTTAAACAGAAGGTGACAAATTTAACATTTTGCTTTGACCGTTTGATTCCTATATCTTGTTTTCTACAAAAAAGTTATTTAAATTAATACTTTGGACCGTTTTTCATAAAATCGCATTTTAAATAAACTTCAAAATTCCTCTATAATTAATCAGGTTTCCAGATATGCAAATCTAAAAAAATTTGTAAAACTAAATCCAATTCTGCATCACAACGTTTAGAAAGATTAGAAATCCTAAACAAACATTAAAGTAAAACAACACTCTAAATGCTTACTGGGCTGTTGGTATCTGTCTCGAACAGAAATTTTAACAGCAAGTGCTAGAGTTTATGAGAGAGTTAAAAGTAGAATGGATAATATGGGCAGCACTTTGCAAATTGTAGTAAAACCGACGTTCACTAATGCAGGAGTAATCCGCTTAATTTCGGCTTTGGTGTTTATAAAACCCTGATTTGATTTTGTACTAGATATATGGGGTAATAAGATATTTTATTTGCATGTATTGTTAACTTTACCCCACCCCACGTAGGTCAAAAGTATAATATACCTATTTATGTATCGAGGGCGTTACTAGGACTATAATGCCCTGAAGGTCGAAATAGCCCGAGGGCCTCTGGCCCGAGAGCTAGATTTCGGCCTGATGGGCATTATAGTCCAGTAAAGCCCGTGGTGCATACAATGCTTTATGTTTTACCCAAAAAGAGTTTTTCAATGACTAATTACATTATTTTTTCGCAATATAAAAAATAAGTTGCACCTGTACCTGTGTACGTAAGTAGATAATGACTGGTGTTAAGTTTGACTTTGATGTTTCTATCAGTTAGTCAGTTGGCATTTTTATTTAACGATTTGCTCAAAATGGAAGAAATTCCACAAAATATAAGAGAAAAGGTCATAAAAGCGATCGAAAATCTTTTGCCAGTTAAATCAAGGCAACAGTATGATCGGGAGTATGGCATATTTGCTATTTGGAAAGATGCGAACGCAATTCTTCAAATAACCGAAACCGTTTTAATGGCATTTTTTCAGGAACTGGTAAGTTATTGATTTTATTTTAATACATATGTTTAACAAACTTTATTATTTTTAGTCGGAAAAATACAGTCCGACGTCTCTCTGGACCAAGTATTTCACCCTAAGGTCTACGTTGATGGTCCATATTAGCGCATTAGGGCATTATAAGCGGGCATATCATAATGCCTGCTTATAATGCCCTAGGTGTGATAGCAGGTATTATTGCTATTGCTTATTGTCTTTAAAAATGTGTTTAAAAAACCACCGATTTTGAGGCGTCTACATGGACTTCCCCTTAATGATCAGAAAATGACATTCAGCCTTATGCTGTAAATACATTGACTTGTTTCAAGCTGAAATTATAAATTTAAAATAACATTTGATAGATAATTTAATATTTTCTATGCAATTACAAATTCTAGCCAAGGTTAAAATTATAATGTATATTAAGATTTAAATTTGTTACTGCCTAGAAAATATTGAATTATCTGTCAAATATCATTTTAAATTTATAAAGTCAAGATTGAAATAAGTCAATGTATTTACAGCATAAGGCTGATTATCTACGCCAGTGTTTTCATATCGGTATCATTGTTTAAATCTTAAGCCATGTACAGACTTGGATACAATCGGGACAACATTGTCGGCCGACTGTATCTTGTTCAAGAAATTTTTCAGCAACAAAGTTGGCCAACATTTGCAGATACAAGTGTTTCGCGTCCACACTAGTTTTAAAGCTCGTTCAAACCTGCCGAAGTTTTCCATATTAAATGGAAAACAGGCGACTTGCCGATTCCTTGGATGAAAAGGCCCACCGATGTTGCCATGGCGTTTGCAAAAAGTTGTGCAATGTGCAACATTCAAGATACAGTCGGCCAACAAATGTTTTCGCCGATTGTATCCAAGTCTGTACGTGACCTTATTATTTTGCTATATAAAATCAATGATCTGAAAAATAAATATGAATGAATGCAGCGAATATCATAATAACCCCTACTTGGGCACTGCGCAGTCCCCTTGTGGGCATGCGCAGTAAAATTTACTGACTAGCGAAAAACAAACAACAGGACCGGGTTTAACATTTTGTATATGATTCATTTATAAAGAATATACCAAGTAATTTTGTTTCTGGTTATACATATTTAAATATTTTATTTTAAGTCTGTATTCGTCTTTCATAGCAGTCCCTAAAAGTAAACCGGTTTTTATATTGGGGACTATTTTTTGATGTATAATTTTTATTTTTCGGTCGTATCGCCGATTTTATTGAAATTTAGCTAACGAGACTGCTTAGAAGCACTGATCTCATTTTAAATTCCGTTTTCTTGCTAAAACACTGTATTTTTGATTTATGAGGACCCACTTTGACTCAACCTCAAACCGCATTATTATCTTCTTTCTAAACACTACCTTGACACAACAAAACTGAATGGTTGGTATTTTATCATAAAAGCAATTAGTTTTGGTTTAACTTGTTTGAGGAATAACTCTCAATTCATAGACTGATATTTCGCTCCCGTTGCCGTAGCAGTTGTCGTTCAGTTAAATTTGGCGTGTAATGCCATTGAAATTGTTTATTTTTGGGGTTAGGGCCAAACTGACCTCATATTTGTAATTGAAACCACAAAAAAGGGGAAATACAAATATTAAAATTAGTAATGGACCCATAATGGCTTAGTATTATATTTCTATAACTTTTAAAGATATCAAAATCTACGTATGCCAATTTGTAATATTAAGAAGCAACTTAAGCAATTACATCAGCTCTAGTCAATTTTTCTACTTTTTGAGATACGCCACTTTGTGATATTGTCGACGAAACTGCTTATGGCTACGTGTTATAACTTGAAAGTATGTCATATTATTTTGATTAAACTGCCATATTTTATTTTGTGTGATTATAAATGCATCAGTCAAATGCTAATACAGGGTGCTCAACTATATTTTAACACATTTTTACCGCGAATAATTTTAGAACAAATAAAATTATCAAAATACGGTTTTCGCATGAAAGCCGCAGATTTTTTAAAGTTTCTTTTTATAACCTTGCCATTTGGTTGCGACATTTATTTCTTACGAAAACGGCCAATTTTCGTATATAGGGCAAGTTTGTTATTTTAAATAGAACGCCGTGTATATTTTTCTATAATCCTTAAATACAATTTTTCCCGTTAAAAAAAAAAAATAACCCAAACCATGACTATTTCAAAAAATAATTGATTTATTGAACTCTAAAAAATTGACTGCATGGCAATAAAGAGTATTATTTGAAACAGAAATTTTGCTACTTACTCATTATTTAGTTTTGGTTATACAAAACTTAAATTAAACAAAAGTTAAAAAACACCAAGAATTACTCACAACGCACAAATGAAACACCAAATACCAAATGACTATACCTAATAACGGTCGACCGTAGATGGGAGATTGGGTTTGGGCGGCCGACGGCGTCAAGTTTACCTGGATTTTACGATCGGAAAATCCCAAATTATGAATTAAATTAGGATGAGTGTGGCCCTGTCACAGTATAGGTAAACGTTTTCAGTGTTGCATCCACTATATTTATTAAAACACTGCAAATTTTGTCAATGTTGCCAACACTATATTGGGGTTTAAATTAAAAATACAAACTTTTATAAGAACTGCGCATGTGCAAAGGTGGACAGCGATTCTCCCAGTGAGGGGTAAAAATTTCGTGCGCAGGTCTATTGAAAATATATGGGGATCATTTTCTATTAGCAATCCTTTTAATTTTTAGATCATTGTATAAAATAGGTAATTTCTTGATGTTCCGTTGATAAGCGGGCACCCTGTATAAGTATTTCTTTCGTTTCTTCATCTGACTATAACAAATAATATTTTCGAAAGTGCCGCTATCTAACCAGAACCATAAATAGGGTGTTAGTCACGATACGCGCCGTTCGTGAGTCAATCTAAATCAAAGATGTAACACGGATAAAGCGCACAAAATTGCAAAATTATTGTTTGTTTCTCTTGTTGTTTGTTCTGCCTATTGTAATTGTAATGCCTTAGGTAATAAATTAGTTGTAATTGTAATGTCTGTGGCTTTGTTGAGATCCAAATTGCTGTATCGGTATCTGACGATTATTATCAAAGCTTCTAAAATAATTATTGGGATATGGCCGCAATGGAACGGTGCTTGTATAAAGCGATTATTTCTGTTAGTTTATTGGAAAACGTTTATACATTAAATTAATTAGAAATATTCGAGGTAAAAATATGGAAATGGATAAGGACAATCGTATTAAAAACAAAGTTCTTTCTTGCTCAAATGGCAGCAAATCTTTCTGCTCCTTTGCGAAAAACATAAGTAGGAATTTTTGTACCTTTCTTTTCCACCATTTACTTTGGAAGATTTCTACTGCTAAAGAAAAGGTAGAATTGTTTGCTAAACAATTTGCTGCCAATTCCACCCTTGACCCTCCCGTAAATCATCCAATTCCAGCTATTACCCCAGTACCTTATAAAATGCCCGATATTATTTTTAAGGTATAACACATTAAGCGTATCTTTTCTATCTTAACACCAAGATATCGTCTGGACTAGACGGCATACCAGCAGTCGTTTTAAAAAATGTGCTCCAGAACTTACACCAATCTTACACAGGTATCTTTCCGGAGAGCTGGAATGCTGCACATGTTCAACCTATTCCCAAGAAAGGATCTAAATCTCTTCCATCTAACTATAGACCAATTTCTATTCTCTCAGTTCTTTGTAAAGTAATGGAAAAATTTATTAATTCACAAATTCTTAAGTATTTAGAAAAACACACAATTTTGCATGACAGGCAGTATGGATTTCGCAACAAAAGATCTACAGCAGATCTTCGTATCACACTGCTGAAATAGGTCTCATGAGTTTCTGGGTAAGTCCCGTATCGTTGCCCTTGATACATCCAAAGCTTTTGACTAGGTCTGGCATGCCGCACTTCTTAATAAACTTCCCTCCTATGGTCTTTCAACTAAACTCTGTACTTGGCTCTCTAGTTATCTATCTGATCGACGTATATCAGTTATTGTAGACGGCCATTCTTCAATCTTTCACCAAGTAAATGCTGGAGTGCCTCAGGGCTCAGTACTGACACCAATATTGTTTCTTCTTCACATCAACGACCTTCTCTCGTCCATAACTAATTCCATTCATAGTTTCGCCGACGATAGTACATTCACTTCAGTTTTCAGGTTCCTAAACCCATCACTAATCCTGATTTGGAAAACAAATGCAGAGCGATGCAGATATATCTTTGGCAGGATCTTAATTTAATATTGTATTGGGGCGCCAAAAATCTCGTCCATTTTAATGCATCCAAAACACAATCATGTTCCTTGTCGCAAAAAGAGTCACCAAATACTCATCCTCTACTTATGACCAGCCAAGTTTTACACAGCAAAGACACGTTCAATCTTGTGGACGTCACATTTGAAAGTAACCTTAACTGGCATAAACACATTGTATCTATAGCCACGGCAGCTTCAAAAAGCTTGGATTTCTCTTTCGAGCCAAAAATATTTTTCCCCTTCTAATTTATACACTTTATATGTGTCCCAAATCCGTTCTCCTTGGAATATTGTTCTCATATCTGGGGCATGGCGTCCCCCACAACCATAAGCATTCTTGATTCCATCCAAAGAAGAGCTGTTCGTATCATTAATGATCCTTTACTTACAGAAAGGCTTTCCTACGGTAAACTTTTTTATTTATATATTTTTTAATTATTGCCATATTTCTTATTTAAAAAACAAAATGAAGTAAAAAAATTAATAAACTTTGACTAAAGAAATCATTAAGCCTTAGACTAATTTTTCTTACTTAGTTTTGCAACCTTAAACATGTAAGTCTACGCTAAGTTTATTTTAAGAGTGATTAATTTATCGCCACGATTAACATGACTTCTATTTTCTGTAATCCTGCAAAAGTTTCAGTCTTACAGTAGAAATGTAAATCAGACCTTGTAAAGTTACACCAAAGCTCCGGATTTGGGATTAACTACTTTATATTTTGCTTTGGAGATAAGCTTACGACAGTGTCTTGTAAGAACAAGTATTTTACTGTTACTGGAAGGCATACAAAATTACATTTTTTTTCTTTTTTTTTTATATACTAAGTGACATAGAAATCTGAACACCCAGTTTAAATGGTTTTATTTTAAAGAAATTTAGTGATTTTATTTATCTTACTGTAAATAACAATTGATAAAATTTTCAGCCTTATCAGTTGGACATTCCGATTTTTATACTGTTTTTTTTTAATTCACTAAACGATCTTATAATGAATATTGCAGCCGCAGTAAAGATCCAAATTTGGCGGATTTTGGTTGTTGACATTCTTTACGATTGATTACGATGCCTAGAGTACGAAGACCTGTACGATTTCGTCAACTTAGTGGGTTTGATAGGGGCCGTATAGCTGAGCTCGGGAAGCTAGACTTTCTTTTCGGGAAATTGCAGTTAGAGTGCAAAGGTGTAGACACTGTAGTTAGGTGTTGTCAGGCATGGCTTCAAAAAGGCTGTACGCAAAGAGCAAGGGGCATTGGTCGCCGCCGTAGAACAACAGACCGTGAAGATCGCCGCCTAAGATTATTGGCCTTAAGAGACCGTTTCTCCACTATCAGGTCCATTGCAAATGAATGGTTTGCAGAACACGGAAGACCTATTGGCATTCGAAGTGTTTACCGACGAATGAGAAGTTTTCGCCTGTTTTCATACCGGCCACAATGGGTCCTCCCTTTAACTCGAGAACACCGACGTAATCGTCTTGAGTGGTGCAGACAACGGTCACTCTGGGATCAGTAATGGAACAGTATTGTCTTTAGTGACAAGTCTCGATTTTGTTTAGGGATGCACGATGGTCGAGCCAGGGTTAGAAGGCGACGTGGTGAAAGGAGGAATCCACAGTTTTTGTTAAAAGACATGTTCATCACACTGTTGGAGTTATGGTTTGGGGTGCTATAGCTTATGGCTCCAGGTCACCTTTAATCTTCATTAAAGGTAACATGTACACGCAGCGTTATATTCAAGAAATTCTAGAACCCCATCTTTTACCCTATCTTGACACTCTGGCATATTCCAACTTTCCAACAAGATAATGCCCGACCAAATGTTGCAAGAGTCACAATAGACTTCTTTCAACGTAATGATGTCACATTGTTACCATGGCCACCAAGATCTCCCGACTTATCCCCAATTGAGCACGTGTGGGATATGATGGGTAGGAGATTGCTCAATTTGCAACGTCCTCCTCAGACTCTAGAAGCACTTCGAGAGGAGTTGGTGGTTGCCTGGAATGAGATACCACAGGAGGACATTGACCACCTGATCAGAAGCATGCCTAGGGGCGTTGAAAAATGCGTAACACATCGGGGTGCATCCACACATTATTAAAGGTAAAAGGGCTTTAAACCAATGCAATTATTTTGAAATTTTTATCATTTACTTATTATGCTTCATTAAGTACTTATACAAAATTTTATTAAAATAAAACCATTTAAACTGGGTGTTCGGATTTCTATGTCACTTAGTATAATTCTCTATGTCTTATTTTACCAGTTGTATACTTTTTACTAGGGCTGGCAACCGAAACCGGTTTTCGGTTAACCGCGGTTTTGGCCAAAACCGAAAACCGGTTTCGAATACCGGTTTACCGGTTTTGAAAGACCGGTTTTCGAATATCGATTAACCGGTTTTAAAAATGCGGTTTTTCAAATACCGGTTTTTCGGATAATCAGTTTTCGAATACCGGGTTTTTGGATAATCGGACCAAAATCGAAAAGCGGATCTTCGAATATCAATTAATAGGTTTTTGGTTGATTGCGGTTTATACAGTGGCGTATTTACCAAAAGGCTGAGTAGGCTAAAGCCTATGGCGGCGTTTTTAGGGGGACGGCAGACGTTGTTTAGGGGCGGCAAAATTTGTACTTATGAATTGTGGATTTTATTTAGTACCTAGAATTGAAAGAAATGAAAGTGAAGACCTTTTTTTTGTGGTTTTCAAAAGAAAGGGGAGGCGAAAATAAAATAGCCTACGGGCGGCAAATATGTAAATGCGTCTTCGGTTTTCGGTTTTAAAAACCGTTTTCGGTTTTGCGGTTTTAAAAACCGGTTTTTAATACCGGTTTTGGTTAGTTCTGGTTAGTTAGTAAAGCGGTTTTTAATACCGGTTTTTAATATTCGGTTAACCGAATGGGTTAATTATTAGGATATGTAGCTAAGGCCAGTAAAGTTACAGACAACAGAAAAACCAAACCTGGTATATGTTCGCCGCTAGATGGAACCACCTGCCGGTACAAGTAAGAATTTCTTCATCGCGGCAGGATAAAATAGTACAATTCGAAACATCTAAAAGGTGGTGGCTCCTACAACCATTTACATTTTCCAACGTGAAATTGCGTGCGCAAAGATCAAAGGGTTTGCAAAGTAACCACTGTACACATGCGAGGAGAAAAAAATTATTTTATATTTTCTATCTGTATGACGACAATAGTATCTTACATTACAAGTGTGGAAAATGACTAATTTCACACGAGTGGGAATATTGTAGCACGAGGCGTTAGCCGAGTGCGACAAACCCACGAGTGTAAGAAAGTCATTTTCACACGAGTACTGTACACTATTTTTCCTACGACCACAAATTATTCACCAAAAAAAATTAAAGTTTGTCTTTACAGAAAAAAAAAACAATTGAGAACTTTGCAACACTAGGGTGATTTTTACTTTGTAACACTAGTGTGATATGTACTTTTCCTCACTGCTATATTATACTGTTTTGACACTATTTTTACATCGAAAATCACCAAGCTAGAAGCATTATATAACTTTTATCATTTTGGAATTTAAAAACGCCCTCACTTACTTCTCTAAATAAAACGTAAGTGCATATCCAAAATATTCCGTTTTTAAAAAATATCAGTAAACAAACTTACGGGACCGGGAAGTGAAAAGGGGTGCTGGGTGGGGTAAAATTGGTAAAACGAGTTAATGAAACTGAACATCACATGTAAAATTAAGTTAAAATTACATTTTTTCCTCATATTTTTGAGAAAAAATATAAAAATATAAAAATTGTAAATGCATAAGCTAAAGTCCTAAAAGTAAGAAAAAACGACAACTAAACGTCAGTTATACCATGCAAAATATGGAAAGCATTTGGCAACGTCGGAAGGGTCTGATTCTATTTATGAATGGATAAAAGAAATTGAATTCATAAAGTGTGTATTAGCCTCAGGTTTAATTAAGGGATAAGAAAAAAGATTTTACCACTTGTTTGAGTACACGAAGACAGAGAGAAAGGAATTTATTCTATAGGAGTTTTTCTCTGGTGCTTTAGGTCGAACGGTCCAGCGGCAAGGCTGCCTCTATAAGGTGCGTGCTCAAAGGTAGAAGGGAGATTTTTAATTTGATCTACTTACCTGACAACACTGTGCCACTGAGCGACCAGTCAAAGAAAGTTGTTTTTGTGGTTATGTCTATTTTTGATTATGTTTTTATTTTTCGGAAATTTTATTATTACTCTTTTAATTATTAAAAGAAAGTTTATAATGTGTAGCTTAACGTTTATAAAATGATTTTCGCTAATTTGGTTCTACTGTTTAAGGCAAGTAAAAAGTTTGTTTTACTGTCACTACAATAAATATGTCACTTGCAAAACCAATAGCAGTTTTTAGAATGACATCATAATAATATATAGCACACGAGTGTTGTAAAGTACTTTGCAACACTAGTGTGATATAACGCATTTTCTATGCAGGAAACCAGTGTGCTATTTGCTATTTTCACAAGTGGTCGTAGGAAAACATAGTTTGCATTGTGACGTTGTAAATATTAAAATTCAGTCACCCTGTAAACAAAACACAAATTCTACAATTTTTCTCAAACATTCCGTGTCCCCTTCGTTTATAATTGCCTATTTCTGGAGATAATTTTATTACGCACCCCTTTCAGCCTGATAAGCCTTCGGAGAGATGGACTTGCCCTTTTATGTCACAAGTTTTAATGCACAAACACACCTATAAAGTTGGGGCAACTTCCAACTGAAATTATAAAACTTTAATGCAAAAGCTGGCTGTCGGTTTACAACCGTTTTTCGAAAGTTTTCAAATATTTATAATTTGTTTTCGCATTAAACCATTTTTATGTCCAATAAAATGGCTTTTATTGAAATGACATTCTCGGGGCTATTTATTTTAGCTTGGAAGAAACGGTTTTGGTCGCTTTGTATTTTATTTTGAGGACGTTTTCAAATTGTCTTTCTTTAAAGAAAGAATGCTGTAAAGTAAATATTTAAAAAAACTTCTTAATATATTTTTTAAGCAAAAAACACAAAGAGATCGTATTGGGGTAAAGATATTTTGTTTTTAAACCTTAGATATATCCCTGGATAGAGGTGGCCTATTTTTGACTTTTTACAGAGGTATTTTAAAGAAAATATAAAGTAATGGTAATATAAAGTCAAATAAAGATAAACTGCTCTACTTATTTATTTCTGATAGTATACAGTGTGTCCAAGATAAGGATCCTAAGCATGGGAATCTCAGTACCTATTGGAGATACAGCTTAGGTTAAATTGGGAAAAAGTTGTGTTTTTTAAAGCTTATTTACATGACGTTTAGAAACTTGAAAAATTTTCATGGCCTGCTGAGATATTTGGCAAAAACGAAAATTTGACTATATCGATTTTATTTTCTGACTTTATTTGAAGAGATATAAAAAAACTAATAACACTTTTTCATTGGCACTTTTTAGCTACTACATGATGGTATTTTTAGATTTTATACCCGACGTTTCGTTTTCAGGAAACCATCATCAACTTTATTTTTTATATGGTTCGAAAAAAAGTACACCCTGTATCTGATCCTATTTTTTATTACAAATTCAACAATGTATCATATGTCATATTTAAATTTTTAGTTAAAAGAAAAATTGCATTTTTTCTATTATTTTTTAACTTATTTTTAAGTAGGCCTTGCAAACAAATGCTTGAATATTAATACTTGTTACCATATCTGCAACATAATTTATTATCATTATAAAATAGTATTTGTCGTTATTACCCTGTTTGTCAAGTTGTTGTTTTTAGAGCAATTGTTCTTATTGTTACTGTTGTCTTAATGCGCAATACGCATTACTAGGCTCAACAAAATCCGCGTGTTAAGAAAATATCGAAACATCAAGAACGTTTTGGGTTTAATATGTGGTGTGGAATTTTAGGAACTAAAATACCAGGTCCATGTATTTACCATAATTCATTAACTGCAGAAATGATACCTTTATTTATTTTTGGTGCACAAAATGTAACATGTTAGCATGTCAAACTTATCTTCATGGCTATAATGGCCATCCTGCATATTCGACCTTAATAATACAATAAGATATTAGCTATTCACCAATAAACAATAATAGAGACAACAATAACAATAGGAACAATTACTCTAAAAACAACAACTCGACAAGCAGGGTAATAAACACAAATACTATTTTATAATGATATTAAATTATGTTACAGGTACGGTAACAGGTATTAACGTCCAAGCATTTGTTTGCAAGGCCTACTTAAAAATACCTTAAAAAAAAAAAAATGGAAAAAATGCAATTTTTCGTTTAACTAAAAATTATAATATGACATGTGATACATCGTTGAATTTGTAACAAAAATAGGATCAGATACAGGGTGTTTTTCTTTTCGAGCCATATAAAAAAATTAGGTTGATGATGGTTTATTGAAAACGAAACGTCGCGTCGGGTATAAAATCTAAAAATACCATCATGTAGTAGCTAAAAAGTGCCAACGAAAAAGTGATAGTAGTTTTTATATCTCTTCAAATAAAGGCAGAAAAAAATAAAATCGATATAGTCAAATTTTTGTTTTTGCCAAATATCTCAGCAGGCCATGAAAATTTTTCAAGTTTTTAAACGGCATGTAAATAGGCTTTAAAAAACACAACTTTTCCTAATTTAACCTAAGCTGTATCTCCAATAGGTACGAAGACTCCCATGCTTAGGATCCTTATCTTAAACACACTGTATAAATCGAATAGGAAGCGACCTTAACCCATCTGTCTACCGAATAAAAACTATTTTATATTAAAAATAGTACTTAAACAAAGGTATTGCCACAGGGTTGCCTAAAAAATTATGGCCAAGGATATATTTAAATTAAAAAATTACCTTAAAATTTTCTGACACACTCTATATAATAATTTAAAAACGATACACTAAAAATAATCGCATAAAGAGAATTTAAGCTGGCATTAATACGTTTGATAAATTTTAACGCATAGGTTCACAAATACCAAAAAATGCATCTACAGCTTTACATAAACACGAAATTGAAACAAAACATTCTTTTAATTACACAGAAACAAAAATACTTGATCAAGATAAAAATACCAAAAACTAATGGTAAAGGAAATGATCCATATAAAAAGAAAAAAAATTGTGTTGACAACAAAAAAGACATTGAAAACTTAAGTCAAATTTATTACAATTTAATAAAATAATAAAAGTATCTATCTCAAACATAACATAATTATCTGCACTACATAGGATTAAGATTACATTTTTTGAAACCGTATTAACACAATTTTTTAAGTTAATAAAAAATCAACTGATATTCTTATCCTGCCGACTACCAACAAAACAGTTGCATTAATCTCTAATAAATATCTAATATAAAAAAAATAAATATAATTTTTTCTCTCAATTTTATAACTAAAGCAATAAAAACATTTTTAAATTTGATATTTTGGAAAATTATCACTGTTTTTGGGTACATTCTGTATTATTTTAAAATATATATTTTATTGACGATCCTTATATAAAATGTATTTTAAAAAATAGGGGTTGCTTATATACAGGGTGGGTCAAAAATTTTTAGTTTATTTTTTCAATTTAAATATAGCCTTGACCATAACTCTTTAGGCAACCCCGTGGCAAAACCGTTGTTTCGATTATACATATACTGTATAAGCAATAGGTAAAGGTATATTGGTCAGTAAAGCAACAACAAAGAATGTACGATGAATTAATCAATACGAAATGTTTACATGCCGGTATTTAAGTTAGACCATCTCTTTTCCTCACATTGCCTATGTGTAATTTTATTTAGCTAATTCGGCATTTAATATAAAACAGTTTTTGTCCGGTAAACAGATGGGGGCAGGTTGCTTTGTATTCGAATCTCGTACCACTAAAAATCTTTAAACTCTGCGACTTACCGTGTTTTCTCATATACAGGGTTATTCAATTTTGATTTTTACCACTGGCATTTCCAAATCAATATACCAGGTTGGTAACACTGTAACAAAGTGTATATTACTCTTGAGGTCCATGTTTTGGAATACATCCTCAATACTTTTAAAAAAGGTGCGTACCTATTTCTTCTACATTAAGTAAAACGCCTCAATAAATATTTAGAGCGTACAAAAACGTTTTGTGTCATTAAAAAATAAAATCAAATTAAATACACTCATGCGCCCTGAGAAAACAGTTTGCTGTTAAATAAGACGCTTCATTTTTAAATAACTAAATCCACTAGAAGTAGGACAAAATACAGAATCAGCCAGTCAATTATACATATAGGCAATGCGTGGAAAAGAGACAGTCTAACGGGAATACCGACACGTAAACATGGGTGACTAAAAGTGCTAGTTTTGTTATTGCATTACTGGCAGATATCCTAAAAACTATTGCTCATACAGTATAGTAATAAGAAGCCTTGATAACAGATTTTCCATTTTAGCCATATACAGGGTTTCCAGTAACTCCACTGACGAATACTAAGGGAACGGTCGGACTAAAGATCGCGAAAGCGACAAGCTAGCGAGCGAATTTTCCAAAACCTAATGCGTAAATGTAGGTAGCCACACCGACACTCAGCGGGCAGGCGAAAATTGAAATGCAGCCTTCGCATTCCGAAAAATCGCTCGCTCGCGCGCTCTTCAGTCTGGCCGTTCCCTTACTGTACGGTCAGTGTAAAGATCGCGCAAGCGACAAGCCAGCAAGCGATTTTACAAAACCTAATGCGTAAATGTAGGTAGCCCCATCACAATCAGCGGGCGCCTGCGAAAAATCGCTTGCTCGATTGTCGCTTGCGCGATCTTCAGTCTAGCCGTTCCCTAAGCGTTTGTGGATAGAATTACTGGACACCCTGTAGTATACTAGCATCTATTAGGAAAATTTTTGATCATCATATAAAACATATTTCTAAAGCAAAATATTTCCTCTATTAGGAACAGTTACTTTTAACAAGACACTGTGTAAAATCCAAAAACTCACCGACTAAAAGGTTAATTACTCCGACAAGCCAAACCAATAACAACACGCATTAAACAGCTAAAACCATAAAATCATAATAATTTTTTATCAGCAGCGAGACGACCATTCGAGATAAAACCCATTAAAGTTAATTTCTTGTAAAAGCAAACGTTAAAAAGGCTCGCGATTATTACTTTAAGAGCATTTGGTCAAAATTAATCACCTAAAAGACACATAAAAACTGCAGTTATCTTATGGCCCATTACAGGGCAAATGACCTTTGGACAGAGAAAAAATTTATAAAGTAGAAGTTATTGCTCTAACAGCGGTATAATCGTATATTATTTTTAAATATAATGGTCCGTGGGTCAGTTATGAAA
Source organism: Listronotus bonariensis (assembly GCA_014170235.1). Taxonomy (NCBI): domain Eukaryota; kingdom Metazoa; phylum Arthropoda; class Insecta; order Coleoptera; family Curculionidae; genus Listronotus; species Listronotus bonariensis. The sequence continues at coordinate 23,130 of JACEGR010009394.1, forward strand.
TTGACTTCATTATAATAACATCACAAATTATCAAGAATACCCAGATGCGAAACTAAGCGTGTTCGTTGAAATCTCTCACCACTATCATCCTTCCCACTGCGTGGTGGATATACACCTCACGATTTAGTATGTGACCTAATGCTCATCTAGGTGTCAGTTAGTTCCATATTTTTGTTGGTATAGAACGTGAGCATAAGTTAGTTAATTGTGTTTAGTTGTTTGTGAACTTTTATGTTTTTTATTATTAAAGTGTTAGTATAGTATCTTGTTAATTTTTTTACCGTTTAATATGAGATATAAATGTGTATATTTATTCTGTTTCTCCATCACCGGGAGCGGATCAGTTTTTAGATTCCCAAAGGACCACTATTATTTTAAGACTATTTAACATAAATACAAAGCTTTTACAAATTACTTAGATATGTTACTAAAGTTATTGATATTAATCAGTATGTGCCTAAACAGAGGAAAATATTTTTTTATTTATAGCCGCACTGCCATTTAAATGGCTATATTTCAAATTTGAAAAATGAGGTGTTTTTTCAGTATTTAAAAAAATTACATACTTCCAAATAAAAAAAACAAATCAATTAGGTTTGGGTATTACTAAGGCAACATCTGCATTGCTTTAAAAGATTGCGTCGGGGTTTCTTTAGAAACTTGTGTTACTCGGCTTTCAATTATTCTGTTTTAATCCCTAGTTACACAAAACTTTTTAATACACAATTAAGCTAAAAAACGGAATACCCTTAATTAATTTAATAAGCAGTTTTTAGACAAGGTTTTTTTTAAATGGCTTTTGTTAAACATTCTAAACCCCCATTAGTTTAGTCGTTTTTAAAAATGTTTTGTGCAACCAGGTATAGACATTTTATTACAGGTTGATCCAAACGTGACATCTACTAACAATATTTTACCGTTCAAAGAATGTGTAAAATTTTTAGTTTGTAATATTTTTTAATAAAGAAATATTTAAATTCCCAATTAGTATATTATTCTTTTGTTCCGTTTTCCACACATAAAAAATGCTGCCTAATTAGTTACTATAAAAGTCTATCTCTTCTAACGCCTTGGTGCGGTTTAACCTTTACAAATTTAAAATATTACGATCCATACATTGGTGCAGATGTTTCATTTATTCTTTCTCAAGGTCATAGAAATAAGTAAGCGTTATTTGCCGCACTTTCGCATCTGTATATTCTGATAATTTGTGATAACACTTTCAAAACCTTTTGGGGGTTTCTTTTGACGAGTCTACCACGAATATTTTTACCGCCATATATGGAAGCAGCGCTCTAACCCATCCTGTCAATATCAAATGTTCGGGTGTCGGACTGGGCAAACGCGTCACTTTTTTGTCGGACAAGTTTACCACAATGTTTTGCATGCAATTTTTAAACATGGTACTAAAAATCGTAAGTGTATGAAACCACAAGACCTATGGACATGTTTTGGGTATCGGATTGGGCGGTTTTCGTAATTGTAACCACTTACGATTTTCGGCGCAATGTTTAAAAATTGCATGTAAAACATTGTGATAAACTTGTCCAATAAAAAGAGTAAGGCGTTTGCCTAGTCCGACAACATTTGACATTGACAGGCTGAGTTAAAACGCCGCTTCCATGGCGGTATAAATAATCGTGGTAGACTTGTCTGTCAAAAGGAGCTCCCCCAAAAAGATCTTAAAATAGTTATTATCAGGAAGTTAACGTTACTGCCCCAGGGACTATAACAGAATACTGGGTGGATAACCCTCTTCCTTAATAACACAGTGAAACCACAGATTCCATTGGTCATCATATTAGAATGTTATTTTTCTTCTGGTCAAAATTAATCACCTAAAAGACACATAAAAACTGCAGTTATCTTATGGCCCATTACAGGGCAAATGACCTTTGGGAACAGAAAACATTAGATTTTTTAGGTATAATAGAGTACAGCGTGGATAGCTTTCTTCCTTGTTAACACAGTGAAACCACAGATTTCATAAGTCAACATATTGGGATTTTATTTTACTTTTGTTCAAAATTATTTACCTAACAGACACATAAACACTGCAGTTATCTTATGGCTCATTACAGGGCAAATGACCTTTGTAAACAGAAAAATTTAGAAAGTAGAAGTTATTGCTCTAATAGCAGTATAATTGTATATGAATTTTAAATACAGGCCATTTGAAAACGAAACAGAGCTTATTTTGGGCACCCATTGTCAAGGAAATCCGCTCTGACACTTCAATTATTGATTTTAAAAGAAAACAATTTTTTGGCCACTTTGCTCCAAATCTTCAATGAAAAAAGGGGTCGAGTTATACCTTACTTTAAAGAACTCTTGACCCCGATTACAACTACCCCATTTTAAAGTATCTGCTGTTATTTCCGTTAAGATGACAGCTTGTCAAAATTTTAAAAAATTGTTTTTTACGGTATAAAGAGTTAGCAACAAATTATAAACCTAAATTCAAGAATGATTGGAGATGGATCGTTTAACTCACAAAAACGGTCACGTTAGCTTTATACCCGATTTTTCTAGCTAAAAGTTAATTTAAAAATGTGTTGCTGCTTACGAAATTGTATGTCAATAAAGAAAATTTGACTTGTATACTTTGTTTTAATTTTTAGATGATCTGCCTTCTATAAAAACTTTATTTACAAGCTTTTTACTATCCACTATAAATAATTAATCAGGATCTCAAAGTGTACCTACTTTCTTGTATACATTTAAATTTAAATCTAAAAAGTTAAAGCTCATCCTATTCTAGCAACAACTAAAACAAAAAATATAGAGTTTAATACAAAAACTGTCAACCTAACTCCATGAACAATTTTCAATATACCTGCGGGACGTATATCACTTCCCAGGTAGTTTTAAATATCCTGAAGAAATTGGCCTGTCTTTGTATGTTGCATCTCTTTTAGCCATGTCTGTTGTGACATTATATTTTTACATATCTATAGATAGACATACAGGGTGGCCCACCATATTCGACACGGTCTGTAGCTGGATAACCATGGGGTTTTTAAAAAAAGTAAATACTGAAAGATATACAGGTCGGATAAGACCACTGTATAAAATTATTTTAGTCTATACAGGGTGTCTCAAAAAGTGTGACGTATCAAAGTTATATATTTTTAAATGGAGACACCCTATATTTTATGACGGTTGTAGATTCTACTTTAAAAAAATAACTCAAATTTGTTTATAGTACTAAGTGTCTAATTTTATTCGTTTTTGTGATATTTGATTTTTTAAAAAAATGCAGAGGTAAAATTAAATTGATTTTACTTTACACACTTTTAACACTTTAAACGTTAAAATGTGTAACAAGATTAGAAAAAGTCTGCCTTATCATACGTAGGTCAAATCAAGATCAAATATTGTACAGGGTGATCAAAAAATAATTTCAATTTTTCAGAAAATCAAATAGCCATATCTCCTTTATTTTAAATGGAATTTTAAGAAAAATATTAATGGCTGCTATGTCACAGCCAACTTTAATTTAAATAAACATTTGGACTAAAAATTTGTAAAAAACAGATTTTACTAAAAAGCACCAGAGATAGGTATAGGCAACCTATACACCATTTGACAGAGCATTTGGTTTGTCATCATGTGGTGTAAAAAATACAAGGTGTTCCATTTAAAATAAGAGAGATATTGCAATTTGATTTTCTAAAAAATTGAAAATATTTTTTGATCACCCTGTGTAATCTATGATCTTAATATGACCTTCGTATGATAAGGCAGACTTTTCGTAATCTTGTAACAAATTTTAAAGTTTAAGTTTGATACGTCACACATTTTTGAGACATCCTGTATAGAGAAAAATTTTATACTGTGGCCTTATCCGACCTGTATATGTTTCAGTATTTACTTTTTTAAAAACCCCATGATTATCCAGCT
>JACEGR010009395.1:0-27019 GCA_014170235.1 Listronotus bonariensis
ATATATATATATATATATTATATATATATAGTGCTGAATTTTGAAGTAAAAAACATTATTGTTTCTGACAATTGAACCTCTTAAAACCCTACCCATACAGGGGCTTGATAAATATTTGAACAATATTGGATCTTTAGCTGATTTGTTGACCTTAAACGACCTTGAGCTACCATGACCTTGAATGCCCTTGACCTTGGTTGACATTGACTTTGACCTTGGTTGACATCAACTTTGAGTTGGAGTTCTACTTTGACCTTAAGTTTGACTTTGACCTTGGTTGACATTGACTTTGACTTCGAGTTCGACTTTGACCTTGAGTTTGACTTTGATCTTGTACGACAACAAAGACATAGACGCATGTTCAAAATTTTGGTGGGGGTGGTGGTGGGAGTTATTTGGTTTGTAATAAAAGCAGACGTTTAACATATTGAAAAGCATTATCAACAATACATCTATCTGTGCTGCTACTGCTTCTGCCACCGTTATAGTTATTTTGTGCGTTGTTGTGTGCTACTGCTCCACCGTTATAGTTATTTTGTGCGTTGTTGTGTGCTACGGCTTCTGCTGCCATTATTGTTATTGTGCAATATATATATATATATATATATATATATTAATATATATATATATTTTCTTTATTTAATGTTTCATAGTTAAAAAATATTTGCATATATTATATCTAGTCAGATACTTGCTGTTGCTAAGTTATATTACTGGTTAAAACAGCAATATTAAAAAAATCACATGCACGTTTGGGTGCCAAATTGATAGCTGTCTAAAACAAAAAAATTTTAAAAAATAACCTAAGCACGTTTGGGCACCAAATTTATCGTTGGCCAAAATACAAAGCAAATTGAAAAAAAAAGAGCTAATTAACAACCACGTATGCGCCAAATTTATTACGGTAACCCTGGTTAGGGGCTCTCGCAACAAAAGGTGGTGGCTTATTGTTTGATCTAATCGCTTTTCCTATAGGGCAGTCCCGGGCTAGCTAGCCGAAGATTAGGGGGTAAAGCGCCACCTGTTTTTGGCCCTAAGGTTAGGAAAAGCGACGGTTTGTAACTATAAAAACAGGAAATTACTGTAACCAAAAACAAAATAAAACACCGTTTTTAATATATCTAAACCACACACAATCCTTTATTATGTTCCTAAACGAACCTACTGAATTACATTTACTACCCAGAAAGTAGTCTATCAGTACCTCGAGTGCCTAAACTATACTCTTAAGACACCGGAGCCCTAAGCCCAGCTCTACTAAACCAGCTGTTTGCTGTCACGTACAAAATACCCTCTTAACCTAAGTTTTAGATGTATGCAGCGTAATTTTAAAAGGTGAAAAATGTGTAGTTTAAACCAACAAATGAATTAAAATACTTAAGTAAAACGAAAAACAGTAACAGTGGTGGTTTCAAAATGCATATGTTACATATAGAGACTGGTACCTCTGGTATACGTATACTTGGGCTTACAGATAAAGAAAAAACAGCAACAAAAAAAGTGCTTAAAATCACTTAGGACTATTCACAAGGTAAATATATATGGCCTACGACATCTTGGAATTTGCAAGGAAAATGGATGATGATACAGTTACCACCATCCAATACAGAAGATACCTTTTGGATACCACATCTTTGTTAGCTGGAGCACATCTATGCGATAGATTTTTATACGGCAGTTTAAACCTCGAATTATTTTGTGAAGAAATGATTGAGGAAAATTTAAAGAGGTATCTAATAAATATCCCACATCTACCCACAGAAATACGTGAAAAGTATAATCTGGTTCAAGTCAAATCCGCTGATACTGAAGATGGGTCCATCCACCACCTCCACGTCCACAACAACAACAACAACAATGACGACGACGATCTTGAGCCTATGAGTCTGGTATGTACCAACTAGGCACTAAAGAAGAGGTGTACTGGAGCGAATGTATGGTCGGAAATGAGTTTCCTTTTGCTGATTCCAGCTCTATTGATCAATCGGATGTCCCAAGCAATTCATTAACTTTAAGAAAAGCTTCAGCTTTATCTTTCAGGCTCCAAACAAGGGGATTGTGTGTTTGTCATTGTAAGCGTTATTGTAACACTTGCCAAATGCCATTGCCGTTCTAAGCAGAAGTACTATGCAACTCACGAAGTGCCACATCAGTAGCTCTTGTAAGAACAAATGGTTTGTTACAATGTGGTTCCATTTACAATTAAGCTCGTTTATCTATTTTAGATAAAAATTACTTATTTTAGTTGTTTAAAACTATTATTTTTGCTAGTTGTTAACTTGTTTAAAATTACGAAGTACCTATTATTTTCATGTTTAAGAATATTTCCCAACTTTTGAACTATATTCTGTCATTATGTTAACTAAATCTTAAGTTATGTATTTATTTTCAAAATATATGACGCTTTCACATATTTTAAGGCTTAAGTATGTGGTTCTTTTAATAAATAATTCGTCGTTTTATGGTCGTTCCTTCAAACGAACAGAACGCGTTGTGGTTGCTTCTAAAATGAACACAACGCGAGGTCGGCATTCACGACCATAAAACGAAAACTATTTAATTTCGGTGTTTCAGTCATTTACCTGTCCATAACGCGTAGTGTGCCTTAGTTTTTGCTCAATGAGCGATGTGGCTTGTCCACAGGGTATATTTTAGTATGATTTATTATTTAAAGTAGGAACTTTCTAAGCTAAATTTGTTACAGAAAAACTACTATTAAAACAATTAAGTTTTATTTAAAGCAAAAAATAAATTGATAAATAATGGTGAGTTTAACTAAATAAAGGCTTGAAAAAAACGAATAGTCTTTAAGATCTTATTTCTAAATTACCTTACAGTTTATTATCAGTAAATTTGTCCAGTCTGCATAGCACATTCACGTTAAATCACTATTACAATTATTGTACAGTATATCTGTTGAAAGTCTCAAAACATTTTGTCCGCGGTGTTATTTTATGTTGTAATGCTCGGGAACGAGTTAAAAAATGAAAAGTTGAGAAAACCTTAGCGTTTTCACGGAATGTCTTTTCTAAGACAATTTGTACAAACAGTTTGCACAAAACAGCTGGGAATAGCGAAAAAGAAAAACCTTTTTGATAAATACTTAATTAAAACAACCTTGGCGTTTTTTTGTAATAGTTGTCCTTTTGACAAGTCTATTACATAATCTTTGTAACCTTATGTTACTTGAGGGAGCCCCAATACACTTTTGGGGGTGGAAATTTAAGAGAAAACCTTACGTTCTCGTAAATTTAACCGGATAAAAGTAACCTTTTGTTACACAAGTAAAATCTTAATCCACTCTTTGGGGGTGAAAAGAACCCTGGCGTTCTTTTTCTTCAACTTGAGCGCGAGATGTAACCTTTTGTTACTAGGTACTTCAGCGGTCTCCGTGTAGACACACTCGGGGGAAAATATAACGATGTTACGTTAGAAGTCTCCGGGTAGACACTGAATTTGGAAATATGAGTTTTGGGGAGAGAAACTGAAATAGAGGTGGATCCAAAGAAAAAGAAAATGGTTAAACCAATAAAAATACAGAAACAAATTAAAACAAATATGGCTTTTATAATTTATAAATCCTATTGGTCAACTAAAAGAACCAATATCTAGGGTGAAATTATTAAACGTTATTCTCGGAACTAGTCAAAGCCCCGACAAAGCATACCGATATCGCTGTGGCGCAAGTCGGCAAAAAGCGCGGCCGCGTTTGTGATAAAGCGGGAGAAGCCCGGCAGAGATCTTCAAATGCTTATTTCTGATAGCGGTATTTCGCCGAAAGGAGACATGAACCAGGGTTAAATAAACAAAGAATTTAAAAATAGATGAATATTCTCAGAAGTCAGTAAAAAGATTATTTGAGGTTTTTAAGGAAGATCTCCGAATTTAACAATTTTACTTTTTTTAAATAAGAGCCTTGGGTCTATAGGACAGTTTAAATTAAAAAAGTTGCGAATAAAGGCCTTTTTCACAAAAAAATAAGGAAGAAAAAGTCCATTTTCGGCCATATTTTGACGTAAATATACAGGTTAAAATGCGATGTTGCCAAACTTACCTGATTATACTAAAAGTCAAATACCACAGTTTTATAGGTTTAAATAATATAGTTTTATTTAAATAAATAAAAGTTTTTAACACAACAACAACAACAAAACAAAGTAACAAAAAACAAATGAAACTATTTAAAAGGGATATCTGTAACTTATCTGGGTTAAAAGGTTTTGAAACCTCTGAGTTGGTGTTGCTCCATAAATATTCCACCACATAAATTGGTCAATATACTCAAATACATATGGAGATTGCATCACACCAAGCCTTCTCAAAAATTGTTTTAATGTCGACCAATGTCCCTCGATGTGGTTGGTGCAAACTCCTGTATTCGGGTCCACAAAATTTCGAGAATGATTCACAGTTCTGTGAATATATGGTGAAACACCTCCTAGACCTGCCAATCCAGAGTAGCCACGCCAACAATCGGTCCATATTTCGCTCCCTGGTAGAACACATTTACTTATAATGTCTTGAAGTGTTTCAGCAGACCTATTGGGTATATTTACAATATAACCTCTTTGTGCTGTTACATCGTATAGACCTAAAATCCATCTTTCTGGAACTACACGGCCTACGTTGTATTTCCTTTTTGTAATAACAGATTCATCGATCTGGATTACATGACCAACACCACCTAAAAACAAAGACAGTATAAATTAAAATATAAAGTAAAGTAACTAACAAACCGAAACTAACCCAAACCATCCAAAACTAACCCAAACTAATCATACCTTACCCAAACTAACCATACCTTACCCAAACTAACCATACCTTACCCAAACTAATCATACCTTACCCAAACTAACCATACGTTACCCAAACTAACCCAAACTAACCATACCTTACCCAAACTAACCATACTTTACCCAAATTAACCGATGCTCTAAAATTTTATTCTACAGATATGGGGAAAATAAACTATAAAACAAAATATACTTACCAAATAAAAATAAATCGTCTCTTCTTAGCAATTGCCAAGAACAAATGTCTCTAAAATACCGGTACTGTTGTATAACATTTTTTTGAACAACCCGTTGAGTTTGCCGCGCACCCAGAACGAATCTCGCACACCCATTCCCACATCAAGTAAATGATGGTACGGACCGGTAAATGGGCTTTTTCAAAAACGACCCTTTTAGTATGGTATACATTGCGTGGCACGATGGGCATCGGAATATGCAGCCCAAAGTTGCGCCATTTCTTCTCTGTATTCTGCATGGTCTACGACAGTTTCTACTGCACATTGATAGGTTCTTCGAATTAAGCGACAATCTTGTAGACACCCTACCAATACTTCATCTTCAACAGACAATAGTCTCATCAAATCAAATACATTTGATACAGCATCCATAGTTTTAACTATGTCACAGTTTTCACACAGAAACACGCAAAAGTATACCAGAATGACGCAAAAATAACGACCGACTAAACGCATATCAGGGAAAAACCACAGCCTAACCTACATTTTCTGAAGCCTTTCGAAAAACCCTTCTGACAGTTTTTCGGTAATTCAAAAACCCGTAATAAAAATGTTATAAAACTGGCAACATCGCACTTCCATTATTTTATGAAAAGTGTTTTGTATGTTCGGTTGCCTAACATAAACTCTAAAATTGACATTAACCTCAAAATTTCTTGCCATTTAAAACAATGTAAAAATTTGTAAATAAATAAAATAGTTAAACACAGGAAAAAACAACTTAGTCGCATTCTTTTCACGTAAAGTTGATCAGTAACCAAAAATATCGCAAATTAACCAAGGAAAAACGTGAAATGGGTAGATGAGTAAAGTAATTTGAATAATTTGCAACTTTGTAAGAAAATAGAAGGTTTTCGCAACAACACCGTAAAAGATAAGATTCTCAGAACTAACTAAACTGACAAGAATATTAAACTAAACCACACCGGAACTTGATTTATTAGAAAAGCGTTTGCACAAAACACGGAACAAGCACCCGAATCCAAATCACAGTTCAAAATGGCCGTTTGTAGCTGACAGTTTTAAAAAGGAACACTTCTTTACGTCACCTGGTTTTCACGCACGCAATGTTGCTAATGTTTTACACTTTTCATTAAACGTTTTTTCGATCCCCAGTGAAAAAAAGATAATTATTCACGAACCCGGAAGCATCGGCGATTTTAATGAAATTTGGTACACGGGGTTTTTTAAAGCGCTGATCACGACTCTGGAAGATTTTTTGACGCAAACAATTTGTTCCCGAGATATTCATTATAAAAGTTGAAATTTTAAACTAATTTTGTGTTCACTATATTTCTCCCTCTTTTGCAAAAAATCTCGATTCAAGGCTAAATTGGCTCTCAATATTTTATTTTCCAATTTTTCTATTTATTTTACCCTTTTTTTTGTAAAAATGTAAAACTTACTTTCAATCGCAGTAGCCATGGTGGCGCGATGGCTTCTGCAATTGAAAGTGAGGCTTTGCAATTTTAAAGAAAAAATGGGTTTTTATAACGTTTCAAAACCAGATACATCATTAAATTTAAATTTTACAGGAAACACAAAAATTGATTAGGACTTTAAGGTAAAACGTTAACTTATTTAAATTTTGATAATAGTTAGAGGTGGGGGGTAAGTATTGTTTTGCCATATTTAGAGTCATCAAATGTTTCTATGAAAGAAGTTATAACTTTGTTTTAGTTGGATGTATCTGGTTTTGAAACAAAACCTTGTATGTATCTGGTTTTGAAACTGATTTTTTTTTAAATTCTTTATTTAAAACAAATAATTTAAAACTTAAATTACAGATTTTAGATATACACATTTAAATACGTTTTAAAAAATAAGAAACATGTTTGGTAGATATCAAAAAAATGTCTTTGGAACATTTAAAACTAAACAACTAGATCGGGAACTTCAAAAGCATTCTCACACTGTTCCTCTTGTTCTTGTTGATCTCCTATATTTTCCTGCTGCATTCTTCCCTGCTCATTCTCATGTTCATCTTCTATGTTCTCGTTCTGACCAACGTTTTCATCCTGACCTAAAATTTATTACGCTTTTGTAGTACGACAGCGATACCAAATTCTGCCAGTCCTTTCCAAAATGTTTTGTCAGTAAGGCAGATACGTCTCGTAATTTTAAAGGGGATACTTTTACTCCAACTTTAACTAGATTTGGAGGAGTAATATCTTTGATTTTCTTTCCCTTCTTGCAAACAGATTGGTAATTACCCAAATCCGTTCTGTAATGTACTTCACCCTTAACAAGAATATTATCTTTTTTGATATTTCGTTTAAAAATGAATCTTTTAGCAGGGTTAAATTGAAAATGCCACTGCCCTGGTGGACGGACAAACTTTCCAATAGTGGATTTCCAATCAAAATTTATGCCTGTTAGTGGTATAACAGTTGCAAATTCGGAAAACAGTTTGGTGTACTCTTCGGGATTTATTATGACATCAGATTTTTTAATTCTTTTTTCAATGCGCGCGAAAACCCTATCAGCTGGTAAGAACGAATGTCCAACAACTGGAAACATGTATTCTAAAGTTTTGATTTCTTGCGGCGCATGTTTCAAAACCAGAAACTTAACATGCCCATCATATAGAAATTTTTATTTTGGGCCCACACCCATCTGATACTAAACGAACAACTTTTATAGTTTCTGGAAACTTGATATTCGTTAGGCAGTGGTACACAGCAGAACATACTTCATTGGGCCCTTTGTTATGATCGGTTTCATTCTATTCATACGTGAAAACATTTTCCTTAGTTTATGTACATTTCGAATCACCAACGATTATAGTAAGATTATACTTGTTCAGTTGTCGCGAATAGTATGCACTTTGATCTGGAACTCGGGGTAGAACTTGATTTTCTGGCAATCAAATGATATTATTAAAAGATCGTCTCGTTTTTCCTTTAAAAATGAATAAAATGCTTTAGCCTTAAGTTTGTGGCATCTTTTTTTCAGTCATAAGGGCTTCCTTATTATTTTGATGTTTTTCATTTTTAATTCTCTCAGAAAGCGAAATACATGTTGAGCATTCATCTGTTCTTGGGCTCCCAAAACCAATATTAAATACTGTACGAAATATATGTCGAAAATACGAGGCTTTAACTTTTTTACTCCCGTCTGTCGTTTCAGCATCGTACATTCTAAACATCCTATTTATATTGAGATCCGAACTTAGATACATGCGGTTACAGGTTTTACTTCTGCAATAGTGGCTTTCGATTACATTAAATTTGTTTATAAAAGATATTACAGATTCTCTTTTCTTTTCGTAGAGTTTGTATTTTCGATTGCCTCCCCTAGTTTCTGAAGGTATTAAGCCAGACTGAAAATGCCGAGTAACAACACCAGTAACCCTGTTCTTTGATAGGCGCAAAGTGTCTAAAAATGCTTTTTGGCATACACGAATCTTTTCTTTTTATTTTTACAGTAAATAAAATACGATACTGTCATTGATTTAGGTCCTTTTGTGTTGTTAACAAGTCTTGATTTTTTGGAGTGAAAGCATCCGTGTATTTTAATAAAAATGAGTCCTGTTTACTTTTTAATTCTAAAGATCTCCCACTTGTAGTGTAAAATTTATTGTGAAATATTAACTGATCACAACGTTGTATTTCGCCGCAACGATAAGCTGACCCTTTTTTCCATGTCGACAAGTTATATTCTTCGGTGGACTAGGAGGACCATATCTGTAAACAATTAAAAGTCCTCTAAATACTTTAAAACGCATTTTCTTTAACATAAATCGATTGCAGAACATGTCTGAAATGTGCTGGCTAATTGTCTGAAGTATTCTGGCTAATTGTCATTTACGTACGTATGCCAAAACCCACATAGGTAAGTTAAAAGAATTTAACACAACCTAACCTAAAACTTACCTTTGCTTTTTTAGTTTTTCTCTTGCCCACGAATCTTTATTTATCTTCCTTTTCCGCGGATTTTCCGCCTCTGACGGATGGACTTCCATTAGTTTTACTTACTAACTTAACACTGTATTTTAAGAACAAACAGACACAAATTTGAAGAACAAACAGGCACAGATTTGTGACCAATACTCCAGTACTACCTGACAAAGAGAAAAATACAGCTGTCAATGACGTAATTCAAAAATGCGCAAGTCATTTTCACTTCTCTGATCTATCTGCTTTTGAAACAGACGTTGTGTGACTTATCTGGTTTTGAAACTAAATCTACAATTTAAGCGCTAGAATTAATGAGAAGTATCTGTTTTTGAAACTTAAGATTTATCAGGTACATGGATGTAGCCTTTGACTTGCCAAAAACGACTTAACCTTAATTTCATAAGAAAATGATGTAACTGGTTTTGAAACTAAACGACTCGTTTGTTTGACATACTATAAATTTCATTTTTAAGGTTAAAAATGAAGGCATTGAACTTAAATATAAACGCTTTTATACATCTAGGCATTATAAAAAAATCAAAATCACTCCTTTCTGCAGGGTTCTGGCGCTGTTATTACTTCTTTTGGTTCCCTGGTCTTTGCTTTTTAAGAATTATACAAAGGATAAAAAACGAAAAGAGAGGCATTGCTTTTACAAAGCTCTATAGCAAACCCATTAACTTTCCGTTCCGTATAAAGAAACGGAATATTATTAGTAGTGTTATATGTTCTAAGCCTTTTTTAGGCATATGGATTGATGTTCTTCTGTATAATGGGTTTTTAATTCAGAAATTTCGGGTTGGCTTGTCAAAAATTGAATTTGCTTGACTTTGCTGTCGCCCAGTTTTTAGTAAGAGTTATATCGTTAAAATTGTAAAATCTTCTGAGACATTTCTTTACGTCATAAGGTTGGCCAGTTACCTTAGCCAGTTTAATAACCATGATTTATTGAGCTGGAGTAAATATACTGGATTGACGTTTTTGACATTCTCTATAACAGCATGCAAAAGTCTTTGAAGCATAGGCAAACATACTAAGGACGAATTGGTTTTTGTTTTGTCATCGACAATTGTCCAAATAAAATACAATTTTCTTTACTCCATTTTTAAATTGTTTTTTTTATAAAACGAAGCAGACAACTTGATATTTTTCCTCTTCTTGCTATGTATTCGTTCCAAGTATATACAATGACCCTTATTATTTCCACATCATAGATGGTAAAGTTTTATGTGGCTTATTTTCTTTTGTATTAAAAACTACTTATTTCAATAGAAGGGGCAATAAGAACTTTTGCAAATCAAAGCAAGCAACACAAATGGTTTTATCCGCTACTGCTTGTAGTTAGTCATAATTTTTTAGACCTCGGACTATTTTCTTATTTTGAATGTGTTGTTGATATTCACTTTTCAGCTCCATCTTCTCTTTTAGTAGCCATAGCAAACCCCACAGCGATCACATTGATCCTTTTGGGCCTAAAGAATGTGTTAAATATACCGCGGTATTGTCGTAAAGCTGCCCGGAATGATTTTCTTGCATATAAGCTAAATACAATCTATGCATTTTGCAAATATTAAGGATTTTCTTTTAATACTTTTTATTGGAATTTTTGCGTATGTAATGAGAAGGTACCACAGGGAACATTTTTATGTGGTCTCTTAAGCTATCCAATATGTTTTCATTTAACTTGTGTTCGTTATTTTCTCTTTTTTTTACCATGCTGGTCTCTTCTATTCTACTATATTGCTGTTGTTACCCACTGTTCCGGTATTCCGTGCGTATTTAAAAACATATTTTTACATACTTGCACATTTTTCCCTCGATAAAAAAGTTATATTTTCTAAGCTAAAATGCCTTCTTGACTTTGGTTTATACTAATTTTTTTATCTTCCAGAGTCACAATTTTGCTATGTATTGCCATTGTTTGGTGAGATCTGCCATTTTTCCAAATCAAAAATGTCTCCTCTCTTTTGCTCAGTTACTTTTGTAGTGCATTTAGATCTACATTTTTATGGGCAAGGATTTCTGATTTGTCGGCCTGGTATTAATTTCCCTTTTCATTTCTGTGTTCTTGTTCTAAATTTAATTCCTTTAGTTTTGATGTCAATCCACTCACTCTCGTTTCGTACTCGCTTTAAATTGTCTTTTTTCTTTGTTGAATTTTCCAGTTTTCTTCTAATAGTTGTTTCAGGCCGGTTCAGGGGTCGGGCTATTTAACCTGTAAGAGACGAGACGTCAATTTAGTTTGTAGTCTAAAATACCAAAATCATTGTAAAATAGCTGGATTTAACATTGTTATATTTTGGGTTGAAATCTAGGTAGTGTTGAGAAAGATTTATGAAACTATTATTTTGAATGTTATTTCTTAATTCTGACTAATAAATCCAAAATTACATTTTATCCAGTGTTTTAAAACCACTGAAGTAAAAAATAGTTAACGCCAAAATTGGGATTAATTTATATAAGTATCGATAATATGCCAAAATCGATATTCTAAAATATCACATTGCACATCCTTATTATGTGTCAAGTCAAACCTTAACCTCTAAATATTTTAACAGCTGACTCGAAGGTCTGTTTTTCCTGTGTGTAGAGTCAGAAATCCCTGCCTTTTTATTGGTATCTGCAGTGCTTTAAATTATCCTCACGTGTAAAATATTGTATACAGGTAAGATAAAAATGATATTAATTTTACTTTTAAACGTTTGAATGAAATATTTTTAACAAAGCACCTTATTTTGAGATTATGGTATCAGGCAAAAAGCTTCTGCAAACAATAACTGCTACTATCCTGGCAGGTCTTCACAAACACAAACTAGTTAGTGTGAGCTTTACAAAAAAGAAAAAGCTAGGCTTACATTTAAACTTCTAAATAACTTTTCCGGAACACATTTATAACGCGTTTGTGGTTAAATTATGTTGAAAGATTTTATATAACGGTTAGATCCTATGAATCTATTAACAAAAAGTTTGGTAATTATCTAGAAACCGACCGCAACCTGATTTTAATGAAATTTGATATACGGGGTTTTTGGGGCGCTGATCACGAATCTAAAAGATTTTTTTTTCGGCAACGTGTCGTCCTCGAGATATTCATCATTAAATTTGAAATTCAATCTGTGCCTAGTTTTACTATATTCCGTCTTTGTTTTGCACAAAATTTTGATATTACACTAAATTGGCACAATAATATTTTATAAACATCTTTTAAATTATTTTACACGTTTTTTTATTAAAATTTCAAATTTTTACCACTAAAACGCTGCAAGCCGTGCATACACTATGTGTATAGTAGTTTCAAACATGGCGACTTGATTTAAAAGCAAACCTTTTATATTAATAAAGAAAGGCTTAAAAATTAATAAAAAAAAACATGTTTTAAAAAGGGTATTTAATGATAAAAAATATTGTGTGCCAATTTACTGTTATTTCAGGAATTTAAGGCGAGGGAAAATACAGTAAAAATAAGTATAGTTTGAATTTCAACTTTGATGATGAATATCTCGAGAACGAAACGTTTCCAAATAAAATCTTAGATTCGTGATCAGCTCCCAAAAAACCCCCGTATACCAAATTTCATAAAAATCAGGTTGCCACAATTTTCTAGACAATTACCAACTAAGCTTATTTTTACCATACCCCCTTCTCTAACACAATTCATGATTTAAGTTAAAGTGGTTCCATTTTGACCATAATTCCCCTTGCTTTAAAGCTACAATTCGTGGATTTCAAGCACAAGTATTTGATTTTCACCTTTTGAAACCCCTTGTTTTTGCTACGTATTTTTACACTTATTATTTAAATTAAATTGCGTGGCTTCTCTTTGATAATCCAGCAACCATACATACATAGGGCGTCATGTGCAAACGGGATTAACATGATTCACAGTATCGCTTTGCAGTTTATTTGAGCGCTAAATAAGGTGTAAACGTGATAAAACGGGGCTTTAAAAGGTGAAAATAAATATCAAATGGTGACCACTTTTGGCTTACAAATCAAGAATTGTGTTTACAAAGAAGGGGAATTATGGTGAAAATAAGGTTAGCTGAATGTTGGAATCCTTTGATGATGAGATATCTCGAGAAACGAGACCTGCCGCCAAATAATTCTTTCTTTCGAGATTCAGTGATGCGCCTCAAAAACCCCCCGTATACCAAATTTCGTTGAAATCGGAGTTGCGGTCGATTTCTAGATAACTAGGTACCAAAAGTTTTGTTTTAGTTTCTACCACGTCTATTTTTGTCATCGTAGGTAATTACTAGAAAACTCATTAATTTGGTTTACACGAGGGTTTATGGGGCGCGGATCACGAACCTAGAAGAAGTTTTTTTCGGAAACGTTTTTGTTCACAAGATATTCATCATCAAAGTTAAAAAATCAAACCAACTTCATTTCCCCCTTCTTTTGTACACAATTTCCCAATTTAAAAGCCAAAGCGGCCCCCAGTATCTGATTTCATTTTAAAATCTGTTATGTATTTACACTCTTTATGAAATAAATTAAGAAGGTTTCCTTTTAAAAACAGTGCAACCATGTATAACTGCTCCACTATAGCTTGCTTCGATTTAAAAATCATTAAAAGTGAAGCTATGGAATTGAATCCAAAAAGTGTACCATACCCAGAAAAATGGGGTTTTAAAAGGTGAAAATCAAAATATTGTGTGCCACTTTAGCCTAAAATTAAGAGTTGTGTGCAAAAAGAAGGAAGACAATTGTAAAAATAAACTTAGTTTAATTTTCAACTTTAATGATGGATATCTTGGAAGTGAAACGTTTCCGAAAAAAAATCCTTTTAGATTTATAATCAGTGCCTTAGAAAATCCCCTTATACCAAATTTGGTCAAAATCTGAGTTGCTCCCACTTTCAAGACAATTACCAAATGAGTTTTTGGAAAATGGACTGGGTGATTGCAGAAGGCACAAACAGGGCCATATTTGTGATATTTCTGAAAATATACTGGCCCTGTCCTATTCTTTATTTTTCTTTGAAATGTTATTAAATCCGAGTTTTTTTATTTTAACTTTAATTGGTTACTCACCAGGGATTATAAATATATTTATGACAACTATCAGATAAATTGATATACAGTGTGTCCCAGGATAGGTGTTACAAGATTACAAATGAATCTAACGTTTTTGAATTTCAGGTTGGCATTCTGGGAAAACTTATCGCATGGTAGTTCGTGCAAGAGTTTTCGCGCTATTATTTTTCAATATTGAATTTAGTTTTATTTAGTATTTTTCGGTTGGTACGCCCACAAAAAGCACATTCAACATCCTTGACCCTGATCAAGGATATATAGCATACAAGTCGTAGACCGGTACAGACCATTTTTTGTAGTTCTCGTTAAAAAGTAACATTTTTCGTAGTATTATAGACAATTAAGTGCCAAAAAGTGTCCTGTAAATCAAGCACCACTCAGCAAGCGGGGCCCCCATACCAGAAGCTAGAACAACATTGGTAAGTGCGATTTGTGGGATACGAATATTAGTAATTTTCTTATCAAATTTTCGTTTTCGCCGTTTTTGGATGTAGTTCCCCATTAGGAACCAAAATACAGTCCACTATATCACATTTTCTCGCTTAATTACATCCCAAAACATTGGTCCTTCGAGCCGGATTAATAAAACTATCGTGTTTATTAATAAATTAACTATTTCTAATTGATTTTGTCGTTTTTGCATAGTGTAGCAACCATTTTCGAATTCCTATCAATAACCAGGTAACCTTGCCAAATTGTGCATTTCCAAAGATAAATTTAAAATTTTGGTCTGAACTACTATTTAGATTGTTTAAATCTTTTTATTTTTAGAAACGTGGCAACATTGTAATTTCAAACCGCCCGGTACGACCATCGTTGATCAAGCGATCGATCGTTATTTTTTGTACCCGGAAACGTACCCTTTTGTAAACATATTTTGACATTCAGAATTAGTTATTTTTAATCTTTAAAAACTTTAGTAAATAATTGAAATTCGCGTATAAACCTTATTTTCGCGTATTTACAATTTTCGTTTCGCATTATTTCAGTATTTTTTATTAACCTACGTACCACTGGTACTCCGTAACTGGATTTTCGGTTTGTTTACGTTCGTGCGTATTTTGTATTTATTCAAAAATCATATTTTTCGATTAAATTAGCAATATTTTGATAAATTTGAGTTAGCTGTGTGTGATTAAAACACATTATTAGTGTTAGTGGTGATTAAAATTAGTGTTTAAAATCGATTTAAACCTTTAAAAATGACTGATAAAAATGAAGAGAAAATTAACCGGTTAAATAGACAAAGAAAAACCGCAATTCAAAGAATTACTGAAACTTACGTGGCAGCAACAAATGCCCAATCGGATAAAACTAAATTACCACAGTTTT
The DNA here is from genome assembly GCA_014170235.1 of Listronotus bonariensis. Classification (NCBI taxonomy): domain Eukaryota; kingdom Metazoa; phylum Arthropoda; class Insecta; order Coleoptera; family Curculionidae; genus Listronotus; species Listronotus bonariensis. Next base: position 15,300 of record JACEGR010009395.1, read on the forward strand.
TAGTTCGTTATGAAAGTTTAGATACCAATTTTTATGAGTTTAAAGAGTGGCATAATGAAATTATAGGATTAATTACGCAAGATGAGGACTTCGCGAGTGAGGATGCTGTAAGAAAACAGGTAGATGATTATTATTTTTTTGTAAAAGCAATTTATAATGACTTAGTGCCTACAGTTAACACGGCTGTTCCCTCGCCAACTTCTCAGAATACGTCTAATCAAAAGCAGGTTAAATTACCAAAAATTATTATTGAAAAATTTAACGGAAATCCTAAAAATTGGCAAACTTTCTTAGATTTGTACAATAATGTTGTTCATAACAATTCTACGTTATCAAATATAGAAAAATTTCAGTATCTTTTATCATATTTGGATAAAGAACCTTTAGCTTTAATTAAATCAATTCCTTTAGCTGATGCAAACGATATTAATGCTTATGACATTTTAGTTAAAAGATATCAAAATAAACGATTATTAGCAACTAGTGCCTTAAATTCAATAAACAAATTTTGTAGTTCGTTCATCTAATGTAAAAGATTTAAAAACTTCTAGATACATACTCGGAAAATTTATCGGTTTTAGAAGTATTAGGTTTTGATATTAATAGTTGGGATTTTTGCTCTTTAACATGCTTTTGCAAAAAATTAATGGCAATATATGTACACAATTTGAAGTTGAACATAGTTCTGTTGATATTCCGACATATAAACAACTGTTTACTTTTTGGAAAATCAGTGTAAAGCACTTGAAGCAGTTTTTATATGCCGACTTTGTCGAATGGACCTAAACCCCCAAATCCTAGATCGACATTTCTCACAATACCTCAACAACATTCTTCGTCGAGGTGGTCAGCCTCAAGGTTATCCACTTTCCAAAATCGACCTGATAAAAATCATTCTAATAATTCACAAGGCCCTGGTATATGTAAATCTTTGTAAAGGTTCACATTCGTTATCAAAATGCCCTAAATTTCTCCGAAAAGGTCCCCAACGAGTAGATATAATTTTGTAAAGCAACACAATCTATGCATAAATTGTTTGTCGCAGTCTCATAGAATAAAAGATTGTACCTCCCCGTTTCTTTGTCGTACTTGCAAATTTAGTCATCACACATTGCTGCATTTTGAGAAGGAAACTGCAGCTACCCAGTCTAAGGAAAAATCCTCAACTTCTGAGGAAAATTCTACTACTTCTAATAGTTTTTGTAATATGGTTAATGGATCTTCCACTGTATTATTGGCCACTGCAATAGTAGAAATTAAAGATTGTAGGAGTAATTTTCAACCCATACGTATTTTAGTTGATTCAGCTAGTCAAGCTAATTTTATTACTGAGAAATGTTTAAATCGGTTGGGCTTAAAGAACTTCACATTCAGAAACAATTTTAGGTTTGAATCAGATGACGTCAATGACTTCAAAAGGGTTGACACATTGCGTCATTAGACCTCAAGGCAAAATAGATCCTATTTTTCGTTTGAAGCTATAGTACTTCCCAAATTATGTGTCGATATGCCCTCTTTTCAACTAAATGTCACCCGAGTTCCACAGGGTTTCAAGTACATTTTACAAAATTGTTCAGGAGAGCGTTTTTATGGTTTAAGATGAAGTAAACTTTGTAAATATCAAAATGTTAGCCAGTTTAAACCGGAACCCACTACAGTAGTCAATTTTTGACCGTTTTATGCAAAATAGTGTTTAGCAGTAATATATTAAAAAATCTACAAGGTGTTTTTAATAACCATACATATGTACTTAGAACCATGTGGCATTTTAAGCCTTCTTTTTAATTAAATAAAATTAAAAGTACAGCTTTTTTTATAAGTTTTATTAAACCAAAATCAAACTAGATGCAAAGTACAATAACAAATTAAACAAAATCTTGAAAACAAAACATAAGTAGCTGTTTTAATGAATAATAATAATTCAAAAAAGATTAAAAAAACATAAACTAAAAAATACAAACTTTATTTTCTACATTTGAGATCTACGATACTCATTTAATAACGACTTCATATATTCTTTGTCATTAGAACTCATATATTTATATGATTGCTCAATATGCTTTAACTTATCTTCTGGAATTGAAGGTCTGGTTTGAATCTCCTTTAGATTTTCGAAAATTAGTTCATTAGGAGATTGTGTTGATAAAACAGTAGCACAAACGAAATCTTTGCTATAGTCAGTGCTAAAATATATGGAGAAAAGGATAATCTTTTATAAATTTAAGTTTTTCACTTTCGTATATGGGACTTTATAATTTATATTTTTCGAAGCATTATGAAAATCAGTGAAATTACTGTTTAGGTGAATAACGCGAAACGGTTTTTTATTATCAATTTTAAGCAAAAGGCGCACACAAGACCCAGTGGAGACCATACATCAGAAATTCTAAGTTGCTTCTCAATTCTCGAGTGTATATTATCAACTTCTTGGATACACGAATGACCTGCAATAGACATATCTTCTCAGCATTGTGATAGTGTTGATGTTGGGACGTTGTCACTAAACCTGACTTGGAAAATAAACGCAGAGCGATGCAGATATCTCTTTCTCAGGATCTTAATTTAATATTGGATTGGGGCGCCAAAAATCTCGTCCATTTAATGCATCCAAAACACAGTCATGTTCCTTGTCGCGAAAAGAGTCATCAAATACTCATCCTCTACTTATGAGCGGCCAAGTTCTACAGAGCAAAGACACCTTCAATCTCGTGGGCGTCACATTTGAAAGTAACCTTAACTGGCATAAACACATTGTATCTATAGCCACGGCAGCTTCAAAAAGCTTGGATTTCTCTTTCGAGCTAAAAAGTATTTTTCCGCTTCTAATTTATACACTTTATATGTTTCCCAAATCCGACCTCCCTTGGAATATTGTTCTCATATCTGGGGCATGGCGTCCCCAACAACCCTGAGCATTCTTGATTCTATTCAAAGAAGAGCTATTCGTCTCATTAATGATCCTTCACTTACAGAAAGGCTTCCCTCTCTTGCCCATCGTCGGGCTGTGGGCGATTTATCGCTTTTTATAGGTACTTCCATGGCTTCTGCTCTGAAGAATTGACCAGTATAGTTCCTCCACTCACGGTTCCCAACAGAGAAACTCGTGGTTCCGCGCGTATGCATCCCTATACGGTCCAACTGGACGGGCCCCGAACTTCTCACTTTGTTCGTTCTTTTATCCCTAGAGTTTCTAGATTGTGGAACCTGCTGCCCGCGGAGGTCTTTCCTTCCCCCAAATCTTCAAGTATTTAAGTCCCGTGTCAACAAACTCCCTCTTACCTCGCTTAAGACACCCACGGTACGTTAGTATTTAGGCTTTTAGCCTTCGTGGTTTTAGTCCAAAGATAAAAAAAAAAAAAAAAAAAAAATCTTCCAACCGCAAAAGATATAATTGAGTTGCGATTCTGAGGAACGCAGCTATCACTCCATGTTATTATATTCTTGATATTAGGATGTAGAGCAAGGACTTCTTTAAGAATTCTTATAAAGGCATTTGCTATATCATTCCCGGACCTTCCACAAAGTAGTTCTGTCCATATTACACAAATTTTATTTTTGCCCAAGGATTCATATGCTGTTAGGTTATACACATTTAACTTTTTCTTGTAAAAAGTTTTCCTATTTCGCAGTTGGGCAAGTTTATTACATTTTGTAAATCGAAGCATATAACAACTGTGTTTGGATCGTCAATCTCTTTATCATTTTTTCGTTCTAGCCTCATATTTTCTTTCATTTCAATATGCTTCTTAAACTCTTCCTTATTTTTCTCATTTGTCTTTTCTTCTCTCTCAATTTTCGATAAACCTCGCAGATGTCACATAAGTCTTTTTTGGTTTGAAGAAATCAATATTATATTCATGATTGAATATGTACCGATACAAATGAAGCTTAACTGGATCTACACCATCTTCCTGACATTTATCTCTGTACAAATCATACATTTTTTGTATATTTAGCTGAGGATATAAATATTTTTTGTTACTTTTTGATCGGCAATAATGTGATTCAACAGAAGGGAATGATTCAATATGGCGCCGAACACGGTCTTTAGTTTCTTTACTGATTTTGTCCTTATTTAACTTTTTTTTCTCTTTGGTGTTCCTTGACCATTTTTATTTTCATGTGCATTGTAAATTGGCTTTTGACTGATTCCGTAGGTAGTTAAAAAAACTTTTGCATACTCGAACTTTTTTTTCATATTGTGTAAAATAATATTCGAATGAAAATGAACGGTATGTAGACTGAGTACTTTTTTTTGCGCTTAATGGGGACTCGTATTGTGTTATTTAAAAGATAAAAAGTTTTCGAATTCTGATCAAGAGCGTAAAAGGCATCCCGATATTTTTCTCTGTCGGTCTCACTAAATTTTTCCTTACATTTAAAACGGCATTGTAAAGTACAAGCCATAGCAGGTTTGACTACCTTCTTTGGTACAAAGTTTCCTCTTGAATTAATGTGTTCCTCCCCAGATTGGTATTTTTGTTTACGTACATTCTTCTTCCAAGCATTAGGATGTCTAGCTCTTTTCCTGGTTAGTTTAGGTGCCATTTTTAGAGGTGTTTTATCGCTCTCACTCTCGGACGAAGTGTAGTTAACCAAACGATACCTAAAATTACATACAAAACAATAACCTATTTTCTTAAATTTGTTTTGTTATTAATAACATACTTTTCTAAATTATCAGCTGGTCTGGTACATAAAACGTCTACCTGATCTGATGATCTGCAGATTGTATTTGATGTTGACGGTCTGTAAAAAGGTACAAAAAGAAATATTTAATTAAATAACCATAAGAAATTAAAACAAATTATCGCTAAGTAAAAAAGAATTAAACTAAGTTCCTCACCCTGCTTCATATTTTGTACTGGTACCAATACCCCTTGAATCTTTTGCTGAATTACTCTCACTACAGCTTGAGCTGGATACAACCAATCTAAATCAGAAACATGTTAATTTTAAGGTTAGGATTTTATATCGTAAATTTTAATCACTTACTGTCTTTTAACGGACATTTTTCTGTCATTTTCAGGCATGTATTCTGAACCAGAACTTTCAAAATCGGACCACATTTCAATGTCACTCATTTTTATTCTAAAACTTTAAAAAAGTAACACGAAAAGTACACTACGAAATATTCTTTGTTTACAACACGCCGATAAAATGTACTTAGAACCTCGTGGCATAAATTAAATTCATGGTGATGTTACTTAGAACTAAATGGAACTGGTGATTACTTCGCCATCTATGATCTAATAAGAGTTTTATCAAAACTGAACGATGCAGAATTCTTTTTACATAAGTAAAGGGGCAAATCTCAATTTTGTCCAAAAGTGTACTTAGAACCCTGTGGAACGTCAATGAGTGGTCACATATTTCTAATCTAAACTTAGCTGACAAAAATTTTAGTATTCCCGGACCCATTGATATGCTTATAGGTACTGAACTATTCTCTAAAATTATGCTTTCAGGTAAAATTTGTGGCAAGGATGGACAAGCTACAGCTTTTAATTCTGTATTTGGATGGTTGTTATTGGGAAAAGTGGAAAATTCTAGGCTTATTTGCAATACTTCTCGCTCTTCATTTTGCACATTTGTCGATAGCTCGTTAGATAGAACAATGCAAAAGTTTTGGGAATTAGAACAGGGATCGAGTAAAGCCCCCTATCCCAAGATGATGTACATTGTGAACAAATATTTGTAGATACTGTGTCACGAACTGATACTGGAAGATTTATTGTTTCACTTCCCTTTAAAAATCCCGATCCCAGTTTAGGATATTCTTATGATATGGCTTGTCGTAGATTTTTGCAATTAGAATCTCGTTTGTTAAAAGATCCAACATTATATAGTTTGTATGTGGATTTTATGCGAGATTACTTAACCTCCAATCATATGAGTTCTGTGGCTGAGTCATCGTTTAAAGGTGGGCGTTATTATATACCTCATCACTGTGTTTTGAAACCTGATAGCTCTACTACAAAATTAAGAGTGGTTTTTGATTGCTCAGCGAAAGCCTCTAAAGGAATTTCGTTAAATGACACCTTGTTTGCAGGTCCAAAACTGCAACAAGATATTAGCACAATACTTCTAGGTTTTAGAGTTCATAATATTGTAGCTATCGCTGACATCAAACAAATGTATCGTCAAATTTTAGTAACACCTGAGCATAGAGAATATCAGCGTATTCTTTGGCGATTTTCGTCTCAGGAACCTATTAAAGAATTTGTGTTAAACACTGTTACTTATGGTGTAAAATCATCTCCTTATTTAGCACTACGTACGTTAAAGGAGTTAGCTGTTCAAGAGGCTAATAACTTTCCAAACGCCTCTCGTATTGTGCAGAACTCCTCTTACGTAGATGATATCATATTTGGGTGTGATTCTGCTAAAACAGCATTGTTATATCAACAGGAATTGGTTTGTTTGTTGTCCAAGGGTGGTTTTGAGCTCAGAAAATGGGCAAGTAATCATCCAAGTTTACTGTCTTCTGTTCCAGAAACTGATAGACAATTATCTCCAGAGTTTGACAAGGAAGAACCTGCATTTGTAAAGGTTTTAGGCTTGCAATGGAACCCCTTAAAAGATAATTTTTTCTATAGCTATAAACCCTTAAACACATCTTGTACTAAAAGGAATATTTTAAGCGATGGTCATACTCGCGTAGCTACGGTAAAGACATCTTCAGGGTTACTACGTAGACCCATCGTAAAATTATGCCTTTGCCTGTGGCGCAATAGTTTGCGAAGGAAATTTAAACAATTTAATCGAATTTTGTTTTGTTATTGTTAGTTTTAGTTAGGTAATGGGTTACATGGTTGATTAAGAAAACTCGAAATAATCTGCTAATAAAATAATAATTTTAGTTTATTTTCTTTTGTAGTCAAATGGCTATTAAAAAAAAAGAAAAACCTTACGGTGTTTTTGTGGCGGGAAAATGTTCGTGCAAGAGTTTTCGCGCTATTATTTTTCAATATTGAATTTAGTTTTATTTAGTATTTTTCGGTTGGTACGCCCACAAAAAGCACATTCAACATCCTTGACCCTGATCAAGGATATATAGCATACAAGTCGTAGACCGGTACAGACCATTTTTTGTAGTTCTCGTTAAAAGTAACATTTTTCGTAGTATTATAGACAATTAAGTGCCAAAAAGTGTCCTGTAAATCAAGCACCACTCAGCAAGCGGGGCCCCCATACCAGAAGCTAGAACAACATTGGTAAGTGCGATTTGTGGGATACGAATATTAGTAATTTTCTTATCAAATTTTCGTTTTCGCCGTTTTTGGATGTAGTTCCCCATTAGGAACCAAAATACAGTCCACTATATCACATTTTCTCGCTTAATTACATCCCAAAACAGTAGCAATGAAGTAAAAAAATACATTGCGCATTAAAACTTAAATACTGGGCAAGAGAAGGCGAAATAGAGGAAAATTTAAAAATTTTAAGGATTTGAGGTTTTTTTTTTTAATAAATACTTTATTTAATTTAATAAAATATTTAAATATATTTGTAAAAATGGGGTATCCCATATATTTAATAAATATATAGATAGTATATAATATGATCTAAATAACTAGTTGTTATGATGTAAAAAACAATTTTAAGACAATTATCTATAGCAGGGATGGCGAACATTCTTGTATGAACATGCTATTTTGTACAAAAATGTAAAATTATGTCTTTGGCATGCCATGAATTACTTTTTAAGAAAAAAAAACTTCAAGCTTCTCTCCTTTCACTTCCACTCATATTAAAAGACATCAACATACTCGCGTGCCAACTTGGGCCCGCGTGCCAGAAAAAACAAATACCTTTAATGATATCAGGATTCTGAATTTCAGTAGCTACTTCAGGGGACATCGTTAAAGGCATTGCTTGTTCCTAAAAAAGTATTATTCCTTGTCAAATATTTCATATTTGTATTTCATTTGTATACGCCATTTTGTCCAAATGACCACAATATGCTTTTTAGTTTTAGCTAGACCTGTTGATAAAGCTTAGATTAATAAATTACTAAAACACATATCATTACGTCTTAAATTTATGTCCGAAAATGGCTTTGTATTTTTTTTATTGCCACTTTTCAACTGGTAAATACTACTAAATATTAGCAACTAGAGATCATTTTTAATCATAACGTAATATAAAAAGTCGATTTTAGGTTTAACCGCAACAAATTTTAAAAATTAAAGGGCCCACTTAACTATGTAAATTGGTTATTTCTGTATTACATACGATTTCAAGAAAAGACTTATCGGGTGTGCGGTCTGTATGATTAAAAACTCTTTTTCTTAATATACTCTATATTTCGCCATTGGTTAACAGCTTCTTCAGGAGAGTAAACTACAACACAGATGAAGAAACAAGCACATTACATAAAATGTATAGATAAAAAAATTAAATAAGTAACTTACAGATTTAGAGTTATAAAATTAAAAACTTTGACACTTTAAACAGGGTGGTAACTTTTAAACGTAGCAACAGGAACAATATCTTAAAATAATAAATTTCCAACGTATATATACTAAAATTCCTGAATGATAAAAACACATACCATCTCTTTTCTTTGTCCTTTTTTTTATTACATAAAACAAATACCTATCTTTTTACGAAAAACAAAAAAATATAATACTCAATAGGACACTGATTTTTACAAATAAAATATTTAAAACCAACTATTTACAATGTGCGAAATATTACATACAATTTAAAATATACGAATAAATATTGCTTAGTTGACTAGTATCAGATTTATAATTAATTGATTGTTTATTTTTCTTGATATGGCACATTTCAAGGAATAACCTACTTTTATAATTGCTTTGGTGGTCTAAGATTTTAACGTTTTCATAATCAAAATTATGATTCGTTTTAAGATAGTGGTCAACAGTGGCGCAGGTGTTTTTCCTAGCCGGCAATCACTTTTGTGTTGCGTAATTCTCTGTTTGAGCCACTGTGATGTTTGACCTATATAACAGCCCTGGCACCTAAGCAAAGATAGTTGATAAATGACATTGTTGCTGTATAACGGAGGAGATCTTTACATTTTGCAATCTGATAAAGGTGGTTGTACTGTTGCCATGGATAGGGATGAGTTTAATCAAAAAACAGAAATTTTATTACGTAACGCCTTAACTTACACTCAAATGGCAAAAGATCCTACCATATCTATACAAAAATGTTACAATGATTTAATAAAACTTTTGAAGTCTAAAAATGAGATAGATGAACAGCTTGCAAAGCGGTTAATGATTCACAACTCATCTTTTCCTAAGTTATATTGTCTACCAAAGATTCATAAACCGAATGTACCCCTACGACCTATTGTGAGTTCAATTAACTCTACTACTTACAATCTGTCAAAATTTTTAGCTAATATTTTAAAAATGCTTTTGAAAACCAAACGGATTACAACATTAAAGATACTTTTTCATTTGTCAATATCATTAATGGTTTTATGTTACCGGAAAACTATCAGTTGATTTCATTGGACGTCGTTTCTTTATTCACTAAACTTCCCTGTACTCTGGTTATTGATATTTTGCAAATAAAGTGGGATATAGTCAAAGATCATACGAGTCTCTCAAAGGAAAGTTTCTTGCGTCTTGTAAATTTTATATTTGATAATACATATTTTTAGTTTTAATAAAACATTTTACCGTCAGATTTTCGGAACACCAATGGGAGAGCCTCAATAAGCCCCATTTTGGCCACAATTGTTTTGGATCACCTGTTGGATAATGTTATTCCTATGTTACCATTTAATGTTGCGTTTATTTATAAATATGTTGATGACACAGTTTGTGCAGTGCCCTCCGATTGCATTCAGATTACGTTGGATACTTTTAATTCTTTCAGTGCTAGTTTACAGTTTACCATCGAGACTGAAAATGAACGTAGTGTACCGTTTTTAGACACAAAATTAATAAGAACAGCTAATAACAAAATAATTTTTGATTGGTATAGAAAGCCAACGGCCTCAGACAGATTTATAAATTATTACCCTAATCATCCAAAAAATCAAAAATATAATATCGTAATTGCAATGAAAAATAGAGTTACACACATTAATGATGATAGTTTTATTAAAAATAACTTAAGACTCTATTCAACATTTTCATTAACAACGGTTATCCAAAACATATCCTAAAAAGTTAATTTATAATTCAAACTTTTATGACGGACCAACAGAGGAGCCGTATGAAGAAAAACCAAAATTCAAGAAACTTCCTTTTATTAACAATCTAACCCACTCCAATTGTATCCCTATTTAAAGACTTTAAACACATTAAAATTGCAAAATATAATATGTTAAAGAACGATAATCTCTTTTCTAAAATTAAAGAAAACTCCTCCGTTATACAGCAACAATGTCATTTATCAACTATCTTGCTTAGGGTGCCTGGGCTGTTATATAGGTCAAACATCACAGTGGCTCAAACAGAGAATTACGCAACACAAAAGTGATTGCTGGCTAGGAAAAAACACCTGCACCACTGTTGAGCAGCTATCAAAAACGAATCATAATTTTGATTATGAAAACCGGTATAAGCAGAAAGGGCACATGTCAAAATAACACATTTTTGGAAATTTAAAAAAAAATGTTTTTGACATATCAAGTTTTAATTCACTATTTTAGTTTACTTAATTTATTGCAAAGGGTAATTACCAATATTTATACTATGTAATTAGGTTTCTAAATTTATTTTTAACTTGTAAAGGTTATTTTTAAAAAGTGACATGTGCCCTTTATGCAAAACAAAAACAAATTGAATAACTCAAACATTATTTTATTTATAACTAAAAGAAAATAAACATATTTCAAGGTTTCACTCATCATCTTCTTTATCTTGAGAATTGGTGGTAGGCCACAGTAGAATAGTGTCGAAGAAATGTTTATGTTCTTCTTCAACAAAGGCGCTGCACTTCCTAATATGGGCCATTTTATTGGCTTTTATGGGGACTTTGCCACTAGGGTATGCTTTCATGGAAGGTAGGGATGGGCTAGAGCTTACAATAATTTTACCAGGTTGAGACAATTTAAACGTGTGTGACACTAAACCGTCAATAAATTGGTAGGCTTGTACCTGTCCTTTCAATTCAGAGCTATATTTGAAACATGAAAAAGTGCTAATATTGAAGGTAACTCTTTTATTACGTGGGAGATTTTTTGATTCTTCAGAAATAGAAGTTTTTTATACAATTTAGGCCACCAAATTTTAAAATCCAGTATATCTGTAGTATCGACTTCTTTAACAGAAAATTTATTACAATTTTTTGAGCTGCTGGTAACAATAAGTTCCGTGATTTGATGAACCGTAGATATTCTCTCATATTTCCTCAAATTTTTTTTTACCAGGGCAAAGTCCCTGTCACAGGGAAGAAAAGAATGTCCCCTGACCGGAAAATAATGAATTATCTTTTCAAATAGACCACAATCTGTAAGTGCCAGGAGCATTCGAATTACTGTATGGTTTTTATTTTGGCCCCAGCAGTTATCACTGAAGATATGTAGTTCTTTTTGATTTTTTCTGAATTCGTTCAAGTAATCCATAAGAAATGTACAAATCTCATTTGCTGTTTTTCTGGCCTGTCCTTCATGGTATATGTACATTCTCGCTTGATTATTTTTCAGATTATGTATGCAAAAAACCGATACTGTTAACTGTTGGTAATAAAAAATCTCACCAACCGGTGATTTTGGCAACTGGACATTT
>JACEGR010009396.1:0-27006 GCA_014170235.1 Listronotus bonariensis
AATATAAATATACACTATATAACATTCTTTTTTTCTTATTATTACAAGAATATACATAAAGGCAACCAGACAAAATTTAAGTAGTATAATAATAACCATACGTAATATAACATTAATAACATTACAAGCACTACTGGAAAGCAAGCAAATAGCGCTTTAAACGGCGCTTCAATGTTTCGGGGCTCAATACCTTCAAATCATCGGCCAGGCCATTATAAATTTGAGCCGCTCGGTAACTAAAGCACTTTCTAAACAGGGCCGTCGAGTTCCTGGGGATGCTGTAGAGATCTTTGTAGCGAGTGTTTATTTGATGGGTGTCAGTTCTATGCACCAGTCTGTTATTCAGAAACGACGGCGTACCCGATCGTACAACCTTATGGATAAATATTGTTGAATGAAGTTCAATCCTATTTGTTATATTTAGCCATTTAAGCTCCAAGAGTGCAGCCGAAATATGGTCATATTTACGGAGTGAACAAACAAAACGACAGCAGGAGTTCTGCACCCTCTGCATTCTTCGTTTCTCGTAATTGCTAAGAAACGGACCATAGACAGGCAAACAGTAATTAAAATGGGACAGCACCAAGGACTCACACAACATAGTTTTTAATTTCTTTGACAACACACTCTTATTGGCATATAAAAGCTTTAAGTTGAAAAATGCCTTACGGGTTACTGCGGTTACCTGGTCAGTAAACTTTAGTCTGTCATCCACTAAAACTCCTAAAGATTTGGCCACACTCCTCACAGGTAGTAATTTGTTATCGATTTTAACTTTTATGATGTGGATCTTATGACCACCAAAGAAAAAGACAAGCGACATGCCTGGATTTAAAATTAAGTTGTGCTTTTTGGATACATCATTAATATTGGCCAATTCTTTGTTAAGTATAAATTCCCCAATATGATGTTCTTTGGGTACAAAACTATAGCTTATTTGCGTATCGTCGGCATAAACCTGAGCCTAATAGGAGCAATTTTTGATCCGATCCAATTCAGGAAAATGTTTAATAAAAAAAGGTTTTAGAATAAAGTAAGACATTCAATATATAAAAATTTCAGTAAAACCAGTGCCGTATTAACCATTAGGCTGACTAGGCTATAGCCTAGGGCGCCATGAAAAAATAGGCGTCAGACAGGGTAGTTTTTAAAAAGTTTAGGTCGGATGGGGATTTTTGGTGACTAATTTCTCTATGAATAAGGTACTTTGGAATGAAATAGGCGCAAAAAGAAGGGAATGAACTTTTTTTTGGGTGGTGATGTAAGGCGTCTGGTGGAGCGCGCTTGTGGCGGCTTCGGTTGTATCGGCGAGCGTCGATCTCCGGAGTTAAGCAGTGGAATGCGCGCCCATAATTTGGATGGGTATCCGGCGACAGCGGTGTTTTGGGCAACGGCACACTGTGTTTCTGCTCGGGGATGCGGACCGAGCAATAACCATCCAAGTTATGGAATGAATGGTGTGTGAATGAGAAGGAGTAGGGGTCAAGGTACAATAAGCCTTCAGGCTGCAGTTCACCACCTAGGGGGCGGTTGTCGGACCTGGGTGGGATGACCCCGAAAGGGTGAAAAAAAGCGCCTGGTACTCAAAATACGCGCTATGGAGAAAAGGCCCTTTTTTTGCTCTTCAAAATTTTTTTGGTGGAAAATAGGCGCTCCGGGAATTCTAGCCTAGGGCGCCTCAAACAGTTAATACGGCCCTGGTTAAAACAACCAAAGTTTATTTTTTGATGCCAAAATAAAACTCTAAAATATAACTTTTACACCTTTAACTACCAAAATTTTAAAGAACGACTTAAAAATGACACAGTAAAATAAAATTTTAAACATTTTACAAATTTCAAAACTAATTATATGAATTATTAAAACAAGGTAGGTTACGTGGTATGAGCAATGATCTGAAAAATAAATATGGATGATTGCAGCGAAAATCATAATAACCCCTACCTGGGCACTGCGCAGTTCCCTTGTGGGCATGCGCAGTAAAAATTTCTGACTAGCGAAAAACAAACAACAGGACCGGGTTTACCATTTTGTATATGATTCATTTATAAACAAAATATACCAAGTTATTTTGTTTCAAGGTATACAATTTAAATATTTTATTTTAAGTCTGTATTCGTATTTCATAGCAGTCCCTAAAAAGTAAACCGGTTTTATATTGGGGACTATTTTTTGTTGTATAATTTTTTATTTTTCGGTCGTATTGCTGATTTTATTGAAATTTAGCAAACGGGAGTGCTTAGAAGCACTGATCTCAATTTAAATTCCGTTTTTTTGCTAAAACACCTTATTTTTGATTCATGAGGACCCACTTTGACTCAACCTCAAACCTGCACGAAATTTTTTCCGCATTATTATCTTCCTTCTTAACACTACCTTGACGCAACAAAACTGAATGGTTGGTATTTTATCATAAATGCAATTAGTTTTGGTGTAACTTGTTTGAGGAATAAATCTCAATTTATAAACTGATATTTCGCTCCCGTTACCGTAACAGTTGTCGTTTAGTTAAATTTGGCGTGTAATGCCATGGAAATTGTTTATTTTTGGTGTTAGGGCTAAACTAACTTCATATTTGTAATTGATACCACAAAAAAAACACGAAATACAAATATTAAAATTGGTAATGGACCCATAATGGCTGATAACGGTCGACCGTAGATGGGAGATTGGATTTGGGCGGCCGACGGAGTCAATTTTACCTGGATTTTAGGATCGGGAAATCCCAAATTATAAATTAAATTAGGATGAGTGTGGTCTTGTCACTGTATAGGTAAACGTTTTCAGTGTTTCAACCACTATATTTATTAAAATACTGCAAATTTTGTCAATGTTGCCAACACTATATTGGGTTTTAAATGAAAAATACTAACTTTTATAAGAACTGCGCATGTGCAAAGGTGTACAGCAATTCTCCCAGTGTGGGGTAAAAATTTCGTGCGCAGGTCTATTGAAAAGATATGGGGATCATTTTCTATTAGCAATCCTTTTAATTTTTAGATCATTGGGTATAAGTGTAAAACATAAGTAAACAAAAATGTTACACAAAAATTAAAATATTATTGATTTTATGTTTAGTTTTAGTTACTTTACTCGTTCAGTTTTAAAAAGCTTTTTTATTTGACAGTTCACCAAACTATTAAAATTATGTTTTTGCCTATTTTGATTTTTTTTATTTTTGGACAATCCACGAAAGCTAAAAGCCTAAATACTACCGCACCGTGGGTATCTTAAGCGAGGTAAGAGGGTGTGTGTTGACTATTTGCACATACCTGCATACGTAAAAATTATTATTATCTTATTAACATAATAATTAAACATAATCAAAAAGTTCTTAGGAAAAATGTCACTACTCTAAAAATAAAATTATGTTTTACCTTTATTTGGGTTATTAAATTATTATTAATAATGGTTTTCTAGCATTGCAGTAAATAAAATGAAAAGGTAAATTGGAATTGTAAATATAAGATTTTTTTTTACGTCCCACTTTCGACCCAATAAAAATAATAAATAAATAAATAAAAACAGAAGTCTTTTATGTTAATAAATTGTAGAATACTAAAAAAATATGCAGCATGGTTGCGAGGTTTAGCAATGTTATTCTTCCTAACCACCAATGAAAATAATTCCACCAATAAATGTCAGAATATTCAGTATCCTCAAAACGACTTAAAAAAACTTAAAAAGAAAATAAATTATTTTGTTTTTAAAAAGGTATTTTTTGACCATTTTAAAATTTTAAAAATATACTGTGTGTAGTTAATAAAGTCGTCAATTTTAATAAAAACGGTCAAAACTTATACCACCAGTATATTAAAGTAATGGTTTTGCTTGTTAAAAAACAATAAAAACACTCATTAAAAATTTAAAAATAAACACGTTAATTAAAAAAAAACTTTTTAAAAAATAAAAAGAGCCAAAAATACATTATTCAACCTTTTATTCACTAAAAATACTAAACTTTATCAATTTAAGATTTATTAAAGTTTAAAAGAAGTTTATCAGCTATTTTTTAATTAACTTAAACAGTTCGTTTTTTTATGGGCTGATTTAATTAATAGAACCATTGAAAGTTTTTTGTTTTTTGGCAACAAATTTATTGCTTTAATTTGTTTTTTTTTAAATAAAAATATATGTAAATAAGTACAGGGTGTTACAGACCGTTGTTAAAAAAGTATAAGGTCAGATTGTATTATTAAAATTATGCAAAAAGTTCGTATAAACATGGGTTAGCAAATCCCTTGTTCTTAAGATTTTTTATTAGACGCAACGATGACTATCTTAATGGTTTTAAATCAATTCCAGATGATATTACCTCAATTTTAATGGAAAACTATGCAAAAGTGCGATATGCTTTTGTATACCTCTCCGTATTTTCTCCAATAAAGAACTTTGGGGACGTCCATAAATTACGTAAGGTGTTTTTTCATATTTTAGATCCAAGATCAAAAAAAAAAAGATCCTTCATCCAAAAGAGCAACAATACATCAAATTTTTCTGGGGAAGGCCTCACCCAAAATTTAATTTTTTCCCTTTTCTACCTACACAAAAATTACGTGAGATTTCTACAAACCCCCCTACCACCATTGTTAGATTTTGTGAGATTTTTCTCGATCCCCTTCCCCCTAAAAATATCTTACGTAATTTATGGACGGCCCCCTTTTCAAAAAAACACATTTTTTTAAACATAAATTTCTAAAATTTGCAATCTTTTTATTTCGCTCCATTTAATTTGTAGGTAGTTTATTAGTTTTTAGATGCATTTTTTTGTTATTTTAACTAGGTACACTGGTCCACATTTAATGAGTAAGTGTAAAAGATATTTTAATTTTTTAAATATTCTAAATATCCTTTACCCAGTTTGATTTTATTGTGGTTATGTAATAAATGGTATTAAGGAAGAAATTTATCAGTATTTTATTTAGATTTGATAGGTCCATTGACGACTTAAGCGGCAACTCAAGAAAAAATTTTTTCTGTGAAATGTGCAACCTATGCTAGGGCTTTGTTGTAGGACAAATGTTTATTATAAAGCGTCATCTTTCGACTTTGAAAATACGTATTCAAAATATTTGTACTGAATTTCAAAACACATTGTATTTAAAATACAAATCTAAAAATGTTATTACTCATTTTGTAACAATGTTTTTTTGTTTTAGGTAACTACAAAAGACATGGATGCTTTGTAACTACCAATAAATTTGGAAAGTTTAAGAAACTACATTTTTTATTAAAAAGAAGAGATTTTTATATTAAGGTATTATTAGTTTATATGTAAATAAAAACGTGCATGTGAAAATAAATTAGATAAATAAGTAAAAATTTTATATATTAAAAATAGCCTAAGGCTCTCCACACATGGGTCAGTAAAACAGCGACGAGAACGCGATTTTTACTGGCATCAACAGCACGTAGGCATATTAGCGTGTCCGATCTCAGCAATCCGCTTCCTTTAGAAAACAAATGCAATAGAGAACCGTTTTTTCATATTGTGGTTTTTACACGGGAAAAGTAATGTTACGTCAAGAAATGTTCTTACCAAAGATAGATTTGTTTAATATTACATTTGTGGATAAGGTTGAAAATCGTCCTCTTTGACCCAAAAGGGTAGTTTTTACCCCGTCGCGTTCGGGTTCGGAGAACATCGGCGCTTTCCGATCGACGTATGATGTTATTGGCTAATAATATAGTAAAAATTGACCATTAAACATATGCTCATCTCTGTACAGTTGTCGCCACTTCAAACACGAAGATATGCCTACATACTGTCGAAAAGGATAGGCAGAATTATTAGCTAAACAATTTGCTGCCAATTCAACCCTTGACCCTCCCGTAAATCATCCAATTCCAGCGGTTACCCCAGTTCCTCATAAGATGACCGATATTATTTTTAAGGTGAAACACATTAAGCGTATCCTCTCTTCCCTTAACACCAAGAAATCGTCTGGGCTGGATGGCATACCAGCAATCGTTTTAAAAAAATGTGCTCCAGAACTTGCACCAATCTTAACTCGGCTCTTTCGAATTTCTTATGACACAGGTATCTTTAAAGAGAGCTGGAAAGCTGCACGTGTTCAACCTATTCCCAAGAAAGGATCTAAATCTCTTCCATCTAACTATAGACCAATTTCAATTCTCTCAGTTCTTTGTAAAGTAATGGAAAAATTAATTAATTCACAAATTCTTAAGTACTTAGAGAAACACAAAATTTTGCATGACAGGTAGTATGGATTTCGCCACAAAAGGTCTACAGCAGATCTTCTTTCCTTCATATCACACTGTCGGAATAAGTCTCCTGAGTTTTTGGAAGAGTCCCAGATCGCTCTTGATATATCCAAAGCTTTTGACCAGGTCTGGCATGCCGCACTTCTTAATAAACTTCCTTCCTATGGTCTTTCAACTAAACTCTGTACTTGGCTCTCTAGTTATCTATCTGATCGACGTATATCAGTTATTGTGGACGGCCATTCTTCAAGCTTTCACCAAGTAAATGCTGGAGTCCCTCAGGGCTCAGTTGTCGCAGGATCTTAATTTAATATTGGATTGGGGCGCCAAAATCTCGTCCATTTTAATGCATCCAAAACACAATCATGTTCCTTGTCGCGAAAAGAGTCATCAAATACTCATTCGCTACTTATGAGCGGCCAAGTTTTACAGAGCAAAGACACCTTCAATCTTCTGGGCGTAACATGTGAAAGTAACCTTAACTGGCATAAACACATTGTATCTATAGCCACGGCAGCTTCAAAAAGCTTGATTTCTCTTTCGAGCCAAAAAGCCCAAATCTTCAAGTATTTAAGTCCCGTGTCAAGAAACTCCCTCTTACCCCGCTTAAGACACCCATGGTACGTTAGTATTTAGGCTTTTAGCCTTCGTTTGTCCAAAGAAAAAAAACTCGTCGAATCTCGGTCTTGTCGTTCTTTCACCGACCCATGTGCGGAGTACCTAATTTTTATAATATTTAAATTGTTTTTTGTCCTACTTCTACAAGCTTTAAAAATTATAAAAAAATAAACCCAAATTTTTTTTATTGTGGTGTCCAATGTATTGACTTTATCCTTGATATAATATTTTTGAAAAATATTAATAAAAAAATATCAATATATTCAATTTATTTAATTCTAATAGGTATACAGACTGTCCGGGAGTTTACAAGAAGTCGCATGGATAATATTTATTAGACATTTTTGCTTATAAAAAAAGGATTTACGAATATAAAATGTGGATTTTGTATACAGGATTCGCAAAAACTACAAAAACTTTTTTTTCCAGAAGTTAACTATCTTTATTCTTTATTTTTAACCAAATGTCAATCTAATTTTTAATTTGAATGACATTATTGATTAAAATGGAGACAATATCAAAGACTTTTATAGATGTGTTAAAAAGTTTTATGAAAGGGAATAATTTTTGAACCATTTGTCTCCTTGAAAATCTTATCCATGGATGGTCTGTATACAGAGTGTTTCTAAAAAGACGCCAAAAACGGTGAGGTTTATCGACTTTAATAAAGAGTACCTTATTTTTTAAGTTTTTGATTGTCTATAAAATGGTGCCCCCAGCTTTGCGATATCTGTCAAAATAAAAAAGTTATGATGTAAATAAATTTTAAGTTTTGAGTAAAGTGTCCTCTGGCGGTATTAAAAAGTACTTTTGTCTTGAAACTTTAGAATCTGCAAAGCTCGATTTATGTGCCAAATATCAACTAGATTGGTTAAATAATAAATGCAATATGGCGAAAAAACCAAAATTAAAATTTGAACTTTGACGGCTTGTAACTCGAAAACAAACAACATTTTGAAAAAATCTATATAAAGCTCTACCCTTATTTTGTCAAGTAGAATCACCCCTTATGTTTCGTGATCGATTTTTGAATCACCCTGTATATTAGTATAGATGGAATAGGCTCTTACAATTTTTCACTTTTGTTTTTAAGCACCGTGTATAAGCAAAAGTAAATTACAGGATGGATTTTTAAATAATAATAAAGCTGGCTTTGTAAACAAAAACTAATTTTAAACAGGGCCCTATTTTACAGGCTGTTAGATTTGGATCCGGAATGCGCTGGATCAACAGATTTTATCCAGTCTTGCAATTTCCGGTTATGCCGTAACTTCGATCCATATTTGCCTGGAAAAGGCATGGAAATATTTTCCTTTTTGTAAATTTGTTTTTCCAATATTGTTTGTAGTCTAATATATTTACTATAAAAGCTTTGTAAATATTTATTAAATATTACTAGCAATGTTTCTTTTATACAGTGAAATCCGTGTTAGTATATAAATAATTAAAATGTTTATAATTTAAAAGTTATTTTTTAAAGCTGTATAACGGTATTTGGATGTGTTGTGTTTGCGTTAAATATTTATAGGACGTTTCAAAAACTCCTATCTCCATCCAATGACTTTTTCTTTTTAACGATTCCATATTTAAGTAACATCTAAAACAATTAAAAGTATAGTCAGAGGATACGCATTTAAAAATGTCCGGAACAACACACAAACATAATCATTTTGAGGCAAACTAAACCTAAAGGTAGGACTTCACGATGAAATATAAATGTTATAAACATTTTATTTTATTAAAGATTTGTTTTCTGTTGGATTTTTATAAGATTGTGCGATGAAATTTTTACAGTCTTTCATGAATACTAAGAGTGTTTTAACAAAGAAACTTGAAATTTTTAACTCCCGATCCAAAAATTTTATGAAAAACTTTCATCGTGGTCTTAAAACATCTAAACAGAATAAAGAGTGTATTAGATACCATGTAACTTTGGTAAGTCAAATATAGGGAAAACAAAACTTTCATTAAATATAAGAATTACAAAACCTCAACAACGCAAACACAAACATTTGAAATTGTTGACCATGTTGAGTCTTAAGAACACGTCATCAACTGTTCAGAAGCACGGGTTGTTTATAGAGAACCTTAATTAAAAAGTGCATGTTGTAAAGTTCTCGCCAGTAGAGAAGATGCCACTGCGTCATCACTTCTCTCTCACTTTCAATTATTCTTCTTTCTGTTGCTCGCACACGATATAAACGACACGTTTAGACAGCGATAGTTGATTGCCGTCTTCATTTGTATGACGCTTGTGGCATCTCTGTAACTGGTTTTTAGTCTAAGAACTGTCTCCATTGTGTTGTATGCCACCAAATATTGTAGTCACCGGTGACACCAACTGTTGTAACTTTATGCCGTTACTAAATTTTGTTAAACATTTTCGTTTATTAAAAAAATAAAAATATATTTCTTTTTTACTTGAAACTTTATTGTAAATTTAAAGGAGTAAACTTTATAAATGTTAAATTTAGACTAGAGAAATGCTAAATACTTCTTAACGACTAAACCTTGACTATGAACTTTGAATAAACACGACGTAGACGTACGAGTAACTTGATCTCTTAGAATATCTTCGATATCACCAAAAATTGGCGGAGCCACTTGTTACCCCTTCTTAATTTTAAGTACTGGAACCGACATTTCCCATATTTTTTTATAGATATAAACTTTACCCATTTTTGAAGGTTTACATATTTTATGGTGTATCATGTTCTCTTATGACTACGTATAAAACCCTTGTTAAAAGATACGGTCAAAGTATAAAGATGGAAAATACATATTTTATGTTTTATGGTATTATCTAACGATTACTATGTAACTCTTGTAGACAAAATAATCAAACTATAAAGAAGAGAAATACGAAATTACTTTAACGTGCTTTGTAAGGATATAATACATTTTTTTAGGGTTATTCCAACAATTTAAGGTCTAGACATACCTAGCGGGTTTATAACAATTGAAAACAACAAAAGTATTTTAAGTAAAGTGTGAAAATTTCCTCTATTTAGAAATCAAGTCTAAGACGCACCAATGCTGGCGTCCTAGGTGACTAACCCACGTTTCTCCGCACCCAACTTTTGTCATGTCGGGTGGATGCTCTACCAGATTATATTAACTCAGTAGCTGTAGAAATAGGTTTAGTTTACACTAAAAAACGAACAGAGGTAGATCTGTCCGACAAGTTGTGTAAATATTTAAAATTAGACAATGAAAATTCGAAAATATTTTACTTATCACTAGAGACCGGATAATATGCGTTTGCATATGCACTTGCATATGTTCATTCTCATTGCTAATAACATATTTTCTCCCAAATATAGATATGATGCATATTATCAATACATTTTTAATATTTTTCTAAAGCATTTACCTACGAAAAAAATATATAAAGAAACAAAAGATCGCCGCGCATACTACAGTACTCCCAGTCATTATACTGGATTGCAAGATAAAAGATAAATTAACACAATACCGTCATTCGTTTTTATAAAATTTGGTAAAACACCGACGAGACCGAGATTCGACAGTATGTACGCATATGTTCGTGTTTGAAGTAGCAACAACCGTACAGAGATGAGCATACGTTTAATAGTTAATTTTTACTATATTCTCAGCCAATCAAATCAAATGTTGATCGGAAAGATTTCCTCCGAACACGACTGGCGCGGGGCAAAACCACCACTTTGGATTATCCCACGGTGTCAAAGAGTGCTATAATAGAGCCCTCTAAGACAAGTACGCAAAAGCCTGAATCTTACCGAACATTAATTTACAAACAAAAAAATAAAATATTTTCTTGCCTGACAGGTTTACTTTTTTTTTCTAATTCATTTTAAGCCATTTCGGTGTAATCCTTTCTTAAATATTCTTTCTAAAGTATAATTATAAAGTAGATACAGGTCTTTTTTAAACCTCCTCCACAAATCTAATATTAAACAAGTCCATCTTTGGACCAAAAATTTCTGACGTAACACTAATTTTCTCGTGTAAAAACCAGACACAAACATATGAATCACACACTGTAAACAAAATACAAAACGGTTTTATATTGCGCTCGTTTATTAAAGAACGCGGATTGCTGAGATTGGACACGCTAATATGCCTACGTGCTGTCGATGCCAGTAAAAATTGCGTCTTTGTCGCTGTTTCACCGACTCATGTGCGGAGAGCCTTAAATTAATGGGATGACAGAACTTTTGACAGAAAGACACTATAATTTCCAACCTAGCACTTACGTTCAAATCTTGCCCAGTTACCTCAGAGGTTGTGTAGCGATCGTTTTTAGGTATAAAAATATGTTGAATAATCGAAGACACAACTTTAGTACTGAAAATTTGGAATATTACTTGATTGCTTATATTAAAAATATTAAATAATTTTACTGTACCTTATATCATATATTGTGTCCACGCATGAATTTAACTGTAACTTGCACAAAATAGTATATTGTGCAATAAGTTTCGAACAAGACTCTTTGCACACAAGTATGACGTTTGTGCACGAGCCGTAGGCGGATGCTACAGTCATACGAGTGTGCAAAGAGTAAGTTTTAAACCTGTTGCACACGATATTTTTTCTACGATAGCAGAAAATAAGGATAAATATGTGATTTTTATAATTTTTATTTTTTTTTTTAGCTATTGACAGGACTGTGTGAAAATTTTTCATACGCCGTGTGAAAAGTTTTCACACGCTTATGTCAAAACTAAATGACAGAAAATCAAATATTTTTGACTGGTTAACATGTGAAAAAATTTTACACAGTAGCTCAAACATCATGTAAAATTAGTCACTTTTAGATCCAAGTGCATAAACTGATACTTTTTTACGAATGGAAAGTTTGATAGCACAAGCCGTTAGGCGAGTGCGGCAATCCCATGAGTAAAAAAAGACACCTTATGCATGAGTTACATACTATGGTTTTTACACGACCGAATAAAAATTTCCCAAAATACCATTTAACACATGTTTTTTTATTTATCTGAACTTATTAATTTTAATTTTTGCAGCACAACCAGTTTATTGCAATAAAAATAATAGCCTCCTTATTTTTAGGATAAAATTATCCTCTTCATAACTATGTATTTGTTATTTAATTTTAGAAACTTGTATATACTTACTTTTGTAAAAATAATACTAAAACAGAATAAATTCTTTTTCAATTTCAGTCAGCCAAATTCATTATTACTATTAATTTTTAATAATTTCTATTAAATTTATTTGCAAACTGTCAAATTTTAAAACCACTGACACATGAACTAAAAGAAATAATGACGAAATCAAAGGTAACTTCACCGTTTGGTTCAGTTGATGTCGCGTTTACTATTACATTGCATAAATTGATATTTAAGTTCATTGTAGTAGGAATTAAAACAAAACACTAATTTAAAGTGTAAAAAAATCTTTGAAGTGTTAAAAAAGTTACTACTGGTAATTTTTATAAGCAAAACCGCCGGACTTCGGCTTCCATCAATAAAATAAGAAAAACCGCCGGTTTTCACAAGTTAATTATAGTTTTCGGCAGTTTTTATATACGTAAATATAAAAACCGCCGGACAGCGGTTTTCTTCTTATAATTGAGCAAAGCCGCCGGCAGTCGTTTAGCCAGTGCCTAAAATTAATGTCGGTAAAATTCATGGCAGGTTAATGTTATTTTATTCTTTCAAAATTCATAAAAAACTACATTATATATATTTTTTATTACACATCATTTACATTATAAAATATTACAATAAAATCCAAGTTTATAAAAGCTCTTAAATTCGTTGAGAAGGAACGTGATTGCGGTGTGGCCGGAAGCGGTCCACACCGGACGTCGCAGTTTCTTCCGCGGTGAAACTGGCGGTTACCGTTCAACAGGTACGGAACTAGATTTGAGAGGTTTATTGGCGGTCAAATTGTAACTCTAGACTATTTGTTAACTTAGTATATACAATTTATTTTATACCGTATGTACCGGGTGTTAAGTTATAAATTTACACCTAACTTAACTTTTTATTTTTTATCGTATAGGGAATCTTGGGCTAATTCTGTAGTTTTTAAATTAGTAATCAGATTTTTATTCTCTCTTAAGATATACAACAGGGTGCAACAAAAATACGTATGTTTTTTTAATAAAACATTAATTAATTAATCAATTATTTTACCATTAAAAATTCAAAGCCTTTAAAAATACCACATTTCTATATACAAAAAAATACCACATTTCATATATACACACACACACACACATATATATATATATATATATATATATATATATATATATATATATATATATATATATATATATATATATATATATATATATACAAAAAAACCTATACCCAAGAAAAATAAGTAAATAATTATTGGCTTATGGTTTAAGAAAGATAAATAAATTATTATATATATAAATATATATATATATATATATATATATATATATATATATATATATATATATATATATATATATATATATATATAATATATAAAAATATTCGAAACCAGGAGGTTATTGGGGATGCAGTCATAAAAATAAAGGCGAATTTTACAGGTGAATTCTTTATGGAATCCTGTACACGACATCCGTTTCAAGCAGGCTTAGAGGCGTCTTGTTTTAGCAAATTGAGAGGGTCTTACATTGTCTTAGCTATCTTTACATTAACATCTTTAAAAACATTAATTAATTTTGTGTTAGGTTATCTATATAAGGCAAGGTGCTGCCTTTGTACTGTTCCTTTGCCTTATATAGATAACCTAACACAAAATTAATTAATGTTTTTAAAGATGTTATTGTAAAGATAGCTACGAAACAATGTAAGACCCTCTCTTTAATTTACACTAAAACAAAGACGCCTCTAAGCCTGCTTGAAAACTGGGATGTCGTGTACAGGATTCCATGCCTCAACTGTGATAAAGTATACATTGGTCAAACTTCCCGGAATCTATCCGGTCGCATAACATCACATAAAAGTGATTGTAACCGAGGTGTGCAGTCTTGTGCATTGTCTGAACACATAATTAAGCTTGGGCATATAATGAATTGGAATGGTGCTAAAGTTCTAGAGAAAACAAGCAATTACTATAAACGAATATTCCTGGAGATGGTTCAGATCTATATGGACCCAAACTCCATGAATAAACGCAGTGATATACAAAATCTAAGTGTAATTTACAACAATATACTTTCTCATCACAAAAATCGTTGCTTGTTGTCTCAGAATAATAGTTTCCTTACAAATTCTCCTTAACGACAAAAATAAAAGCGTTGTCAATCTAGAGTGTGGTCCTATCAGTTTTTAATTAATAAATTATAATAATGTGGATGGAAAGAAATTATTTATGGTTGCATAACTTTTTAACAAAATCGATTCAGATGGACTTTTTGAAAATAACATAATATAAAATTTGAGTAAAATCGATTCAGATCGAACTCTTGAAATAGCCGGTGGTTGGTACCACTGGGACGTACAGGTGACAGATGACACTTGGTGGTATCAAGCAGTGGTTATAAAAGAGAATTTCTGACGTTTAAGACCGTTAGATTTGTCGGTTTTTTTCCAGCCATGTAACAAAGAAAATCGTTTTTCGTAAGATTTTCCCCATGTAATTAGAGTATTTGATTTGAAAATTAAGTAAACCAACACCTCATGTCTAACCTTTGATTAAGATGTTTCTGCCATGTTCAGATTTGAATCTCCTGTTTAATTAAGAAATTCACATTGGTAAGATAACTTTAAATAACATATTTTAGGGATAATTTGTAAGACCTAAAATTGTTTTTGTAGATGTCCTGAGGAAGGAAGCAATCTGCTTTCGAAAGCTTGACAAATTCAATAAAGAATTCACCTGTAAAATTGGCCATTATTTTTATGACTGCATCCCCAATAACCTCCTGGTTTCGAATATTTTTTCTTAACTAGTCAGTCACGACTACTCCCACCTTTATATATATATATATATATATATATATATATATATATATATATATATATATATATATATATATATATATATATGAAAGACATTCTCTCACTCCTAAAGGACTTGTCTGGTACACAGATGGGGCTAAAAAATGGAGTGGGACTGGGGCTGGTGTGTGATGTGAAAATGCAAGGATGGAGCTACCCTTCGCCCTTGGAGATCACAACAGTAGTTCAAACAGAGGTGTATGCAATCTGGGCTTGTGCCAGATAGAGCTTGGACAAGCAATACAGAGGCAAGCAAATATAAATATATATATGTAGTGACTCAAGAACCGCCCTACAACTACTGAATAGGGTAACAATTGAGTCTAAGCTAGTTAAAGACTGTATAGAGACTCTCAATATATAGCAGAGTCCAATACGGTCAATCTGGTATGGGTATCAGGACACACTGGTATCAAAGGAAACGAGGCAGCGGATAGACTGGCGGTAGCGGGTAGCAATAACCCAAACCTGGCAGTACCCTGCCCACCAAGCATGTCCGGTGGGGTCATCAAGCGCTGGGCCAAGGATTGGACCAAAATGGGCATGAGTAGAACTCAGCTGAGGACTATTACAGGCCTGGTATCTGGACACTGGTATACTAAAAAGCATTGGTCTGGTAGCAGATTACATCTGCAGGTGGTGCGGAAATGGGGATGAAACCCCTTTTCACTTGATTATGAAATATAGGGGTCTAGAGGGTCCACGAGAGGACATATTTGGAACCTACAAAATTGAATTCGAATCACTAAACCACCCGACCTGGACAAAGTACCACACTCTAAAGGATATCCCCCTATAAATGGGATCTTCGTACAATGGCCATCTATATACATATTAGTTTTAAAAATATGGCCATGCAAATCTAATGAATATTTTAAATTCCCATTAGAAATGTAATAAACTTACGACTGCCTAACTCTTTATTTTTTAACGTATAAAAGAAATAACATCATTTTGTTAGGATGATTCTATATCTTTCAACAAAATTAATTTTTCTCTTAAGATATACAGGGTTGGACAAAAAGTATGATTTTTTATGTGTATTATACTGTATATTAATTGGGCAATTAATTCCATAATATCTACCCACATAATTGAAATTTACACTTATTCTTTAGATTTGGATGACCATATTTCTGAAACTAATATAAACAAATATATCAAATGTGTTATAATTTAAAGCTCTTTAAAAGATCTGTTTGTAATTCATATAATATACAGGGTGTTTTAATTAAAAAATCAAAACGTCTCCAGTTCCAGTAAAGGCATCTTGGAAATGGTCATTAATATGAATTTGGTAAAAGCGAAAAAAATTGAGATTTTATGCCCCTAATATGACGGTTTGATTCTTAATGTGCGCAAATTAAAAATTTTAAAAGCTTTTGAACAAATATTTGTTTCATATTAGAATATCGGGACAGTATTTAAAAAAGTAAACTTGGTAATAGTTCCACAAAAACAAAACCTTAAATTTAAATATCAACAATGGATAAAGTAGAAAAAGTGGCAATGTTAAGATGCAACTTATTTGAAAATTTGATTTAAAATAAGACCAGGAATACAATAAAACAAATATACAATCTTTCGTTCTTTTTTCAGAATATGTCCGGGAGTTTTAACCTTTTTTAACAGCCTAATACTGCCGCACAACAGAAAACCACCGTTTGTTATATGGATTATTATATGTATATACGGTGTTTTTCTGTCGGACGGCATTATTAGGCTGTTAAAAAGTGTGAAGCACTTTGGCATTGCCACTTTTTCCACTCTATCCATTGTTGATATTTAAATCCAAGGTTTTAATTTCGTAGTACTATTACCAAGTTTACTTTTTTTGAACTGTCCCGATATTCTAATATAAAATAAATATTTGTATTAAAGCTTTTAAAGTTTTTAATTTGCGCACATTAAGGATCATACCGTCAATGTATGTTACTTATTTCTCATGAGTATGATCGAAGTCATTCGAGAGGGAAATAAGTATTCCATGCGAGGTGCATACTTTATTTAGGGCGACAACTCCATTACAAAATAAATATTAAATCTAAAAAAAATAATAACAAAGTTGTAATGTTTCCGATTTGTAACAAATTGTTTAATATTTAATTATTTGTTTCGTTGCTATAGTGTCATTCATGTCATATGATATATGTATTATAGCCCACTGCGAATTTATCAAATGTAATTAATTTTATTATTAGTTAGTTGTACGTATATGTAAGATACTTTTTATACGCAAAAATAGTGAGCTTGGCTAAAGAGTCATTATGGATAAAAAGGTTGTTGAAAAATGTTTTAAAGGCATGTTAAGCTTTAAATTAAATCTTAAACCTAATAATTAAAAAATAAAAGACATAGTTTGTCCCAAGACCTAAAAATAATTTGAATGGTAAATAAGCTTTTTATTAGTTTTATTTTATTTTGTAGTGTTTTTTTTTATATTTTGTTAAGGGTTTTACGGTAAATCGACCAACAAAAAAGCATTACTTCTTAACATTTCTTGTTTTATCGCTTCTCTATCGTGCAATATGTCTTAATAAACCTTAAAAACCTTTAACCATGTTCATCTGAGACTGCATCCAGATTAGCAAGAAAGGAAAAATCAAGAAAAACATTAAAAAATGTATTTTAAGGGGCAGGTTATTTTATTTTCGCGTAATATTAAATAATAAAAGTTTTTGAATAATTTTTTTTTATATTTTAAATTTATAAAAAAACTTATAATACCCTTTAAAAAAACCACTTCATGGTCTTTTTTAACGCAATTCAACTTAATTTTAAAATTAGTGTTTTTGGGAGCTTTTTAATTTGCAATTTGATACATTTTTTAATTTTTTGCACCACTGATTTAAAGATATATTGAATTAATAAAGTAATTAAAACCTTCACAATTCTTATTCATGAACTTTATAACAAATTTTATAAGCTTTTGAAATTGAAAAGTTTTGATTGTTAAAGAAGGATATTTTAATTTAACTGAGTCAAAAATAAGACATTGTTGTTAAGCTAGTGGGATATGAGGATGAATTGGGGTAGTTATTCGACGGGTGCTTTTGATAAAGGTAAAAACATACTAGATCGGTTAATTTATCCCTCTTTTACCAATTCAAACTATTTTTGTATCTGCAAGTACAATTTGTACAAAATAAATTAGTATTTATGCAAGAACATACACAAAAATTTAAAATTATAGCAATTATAAAAAAATGATTTAACACAAAATTGTAACGTGATAGCAAAATACTAAAAGCAGATGTATATAATAAGAACTTTAATTATTCATGTTTATTGCATTTTTATTTTGTTGCAGACCAGTGAACCGTATGTATGCACCTTTAAAGCACCTTATAATGGTCGTGGGTAATGGATGTGGGTAATGAGCGTGGTTAAAGCCGTGAATAATGAGCTACATTACCTGT
The DNA here is from genome assembly GCA_014170235.1 of Listronotus bonariensis. Lineage (NCBI taxonomy): Eukaryota > Metazoa > Arthropoda > Insecta > Coleoptera > Curculionidae > Listronotus > Listronotus bonariensis. The sequence goes on from JACEGR010009396.1 coordinate 18,221, forward strand.
TTAAAATCACAAAAAATAATTTACCACTAACTGATTTCATTGTTTTTAAGGCGTATCTGATATTTTAAACAAATAACAGTTAAAACTTATCAAATATGTTTTTTTTTGCAGCGATAAATATTAGGGGTGTCCATAAATTTCATAACAGATTTTGGGGGTCGGGGGTCGGGGAAAATCTCACCAAATCTTACGATGGGGGTAGGGGGTCTGTAAAAATCTAACGTAATTTTTGGGTAGGTAGAAAGGGGAATTAAATTTTGGGGCAGGCCTCTCCCCAGAAAAATGTGAATGTGATGTATTGTTGCTTTTTTGGATGGAGGACCTTTATATACTTTCTTTGCTCTTCATAAATTTTTTCAGTACAAAATCAATTTCGGTTTAAGAAAATTAAGAGTTTTGGTTTTTTATTCATAAATCTTACGTGAGATTAGATAGGGGAGAGGAAGTTAAAAAAATCTCACCCAATCTCACCAAGAGGGGAAGGGGGTCCAAAATATGGAAAAACATCTGAAGTAATTTATAAACGCCCCTTTATTTTCTTGTTAATAAGAACGGGTTCGTTTTGATTATAGTGGCTTCTAAATTTGGATTTTTAGCACGATAACCCTAAGTGCCTTTTCACATTAGCAAAAGCCGGGAATCCGGGCGACAGACCGACGCTATCGAAGTGTATGAAGTGTTATGAGATCTTCATAAATAACCCACATTTAGATCCGCAGTGGCAAGAAGCATTTTTCGGATTTTTACGACCTCGCGCAGTAAACAAATCGGGGGTGGACGATTATGCGCACTTAAACCATGGCAGAATACAAACACCGGCACACCGTGCCCCCGTCCGCGATCTGGCCGTGACGATCATTAGCTACCGCACCTACTTCAAACAGGAAACCCAGACAAGGCGTTGTAAATTCTTTCCGATAATGCGGATAGTCTGTTTGGCGCCTGTGCGTGAAACCTCGGGGATGAGTGGTATCCAAGCGCACAAATACATTTTTTCGCCCATGAAAAGTTACTTTTGCTTCGCGCAGGTAATAACATAGGCAATCAATCGGGATCAGTGGAGACCTTTTACACGCACAGCCGACTTTTCGCGTTCTTAACGTGTAAAAGGTCTCATAAGACTCCATACACTTTGATAGCGGCGGACGTCACCCGGATTCCCGGCTTTAACTAATGTAAAAAGGCAGTAAATTATTTTATTCGCAGGCTGCAATTTTCTCTTGTTCTATAACTTTAATTCATATCCGCTTTAAAGAAATCTAAAGCTGTTTATTAGCGCACTTATTTTTAAAATATGGGTAAAAATTTATGATTTTTAACAACCATAAAATAGCAAAGCACTATTATTTTGTACTGTTGTATAAAACTGGTTTCGTAAAATTTAGTGGAGGTAGGTATAATATTGCTGTGTAAATAGCTTTTACACACGCAGCGCCGTATTTTAGCACAATTTCTAAAGGAAACAACGCATCTTCAGTTATAAGTAAAACATTATATAAATCAACAAATTTCACCATTTCTAAATATTTAAACGTTTTTTTTTGGTAAAATAGCGAAAATATTTTTAGAAATTAATCAGTTGCAACAACAAAACCAATTCCTATAAATCTTTTTACGTAGAATGTAGTGACGTAGTCGTAATTTTTCAAATATTATTGTTTTCTCAAGATTAATCAAAATTGTTGTTTTTTTTTTTAATAAAATAGCCTGTAAATTTCGACGGCAATTTAGTATTATCTTGTCAAAATGGACGAGGAAAAGTTAATTCTTCTTCTAAGTGGATACAAAAAACTGAGCGATTTAAGTGACAAAAATTATTCAAATTAAGATGTTAAAACCAACTGCTGGAAAGAAATTTCAAAGCACATGAGGCAACCAGGTAAACTATCAACAAAAAAATACTAGGTGTAAGTCAGGTATCGTTTATTTATACAATTAAATTGTCCAGTTCAAAATACAAGCTTATCTCTTTTTTTTAAGTTATCTATTTAGTTTAAATCCTTTGTATATACTGTATGTGTGACTTTACAGGGTGTTATATTCCAGTAATATAATTGTTTTTTAGGACAGATAAATTCGTTTACGAGATACTGTTTCTAAATTTATTATTTTGCCTTGTTAAGTCAATTTGTAGAAAAGATAAAAGTTCTTGATGGTTTTCGTAACTCATTCTTAAAAATTGAAAAAATTATCTTGGTGTTTTATCAAATCAGGGTATAAAGTAGTAAATTCTCCTTCTGTGTTTTTTTTAACAAATTTCATGAACCCCTCTCTTTTTGAGTTTATCAGCATTTTTTCATTAATTTTTTCCTCTTCTTCACAAAGTAAACTTACAATAATTACATTCACATACATCTCGAACCAAATTATCGTTGAAACTGAAAAGAAATTTTGCCGGCTAGTGCGCATTAAAGAAAAAATTCGCGTTCCGTAGTGGTCCGTTTCATTTCCAGCCGGAGCGGATAAGTGCGCGCGGACCTTTACGAGCGCAACTAGACGAATGGAAAATCTGTCGTGTTGTGTTTAATCTGTCGGCGGTGAGGTGACGGTGCGTGAGACGTATTCGTTGAGGGTACAGGCAAAAAAAATTGTTTGATACGAAAATTTTCATTTATGAAATATAAAAACGGTCTGCAGTTTACGATATAAAAAGTAAAGAATATGTAAGTCATCGTTTTTTTTTAATTGTTTTTTAATATAGACTTGCACACACAACAGCAGCGCAACCCAACACATTAGAGTCCATCTTTAACAGTGAGGTGTACCTACTCGGCGGAAAAAACTCTTTCTGTTTGCTGCCAATTTCAACGGAAATCCCGCCGCGTAAAATACGCGGCGACTATTTCGCTCGTGTAGTTTAGCTCTTATACTAAATGCTAAATATCGATTTATGACAACATCAGGTATTTATTATGTGTTCTGTAGAAACAGTCTTACTTAAAATACCGATTATGTGGTACCAAATTAAAATGTTCTTTTAGGATATGTTAACGAGGTACCCTCGTTCCATTTGAAAAAAAGTTGTTGACCATAAATAGGATTTTGCAAACTTTACCTTCGCCCTGAAAAGTCCTTAAAAACAAAAGACGATAAATTTCAGTTTTCCATGGCAACTTGACATTAAAAAATGTCGTTTTAGCTTAACCGTGACACATAACTTGGAATTTAAAATAGTTATTTTTGAACCAAGGGCGTACAATAGCACTTTTACGCCTGCGGCTAAAAGTTGTTGCCTGAGCTCCGCTAGGGCAACAATCAGCTGTGGGCGTAAAAGTGCTTTACGCCAGAGGTGGAAATAATAATTTTTGTACGACTGAAATTATTATACAAGCATTCTCTGTAGTTAGGAGAAAATTTCCCAACTTTAAACGTTTCAAGTTAATATCAACATACGTTAATTAAATAAATGGTTGTTTTATCAAAAAATAAATGGGGCATTATTTAATTTTATTATACGGGCGTTTTTAATACTTTTTTGCCCTAGAGCGTAAAAGTGCTATTTTACGCCCTTATTTATAAATATGGGCGTGTTTAATACTTTTTGCCCTAGGGCGTAAAAGTGCAATTTTACGCCCTTAAATGGGGGCGCAAAGTTGTATTTTACGCCCGGTCGTACAAAAAATAAATTTTTAACCGCAGAACTGTCAAAAAATGGCATGTGACGTGTTATTGTATTCAGACTTTCATATTGGACGGATGTATTTTCGACGCAGAAGTAATTATGTAAATTTTGCAGCGGGTAAACATGACGCACTAGCGAGGGGTTCATGGTAATGCTGCAGGTATTTTCAACGCATAATTTTTAGGCTATCTGTATCTGTACAGGAGACAATTTGACCAGCAAGTTACGAAATTCTTCAATATTTGATTTTTAATATGTTTTTAATGGTTAGTTTTATCTAAAAATTTAAAAAACAATCTTTTTGTAGAGAATTAAATTTAGGTTTGATTAAGGAATTAAAAAAAGCATTAACTAACCAGAATTAACCAGAACTAACCATGATCTCCCACCTATACTCTGTCTTTGGTATAAGATTTTCTAGTAATATTAAGTAATAAAACACAGAAAACCGAAGACAAAGTATAGGTAGGGTGTCATAGCTCTGGTTAATTAAATCTTTTTTTTCCTTAACTAAACCATTTTTTTCCTTTTACCTAAACAAAAGTACCAAACTACCTGTACCTAAATATGGGTTAAAAATACCTATCGGATTTCGGACCTTTTCTTTGGCATAGGTAAAAAAAGGTTATTATGCGTCGAGATTACCACCGCTGCTCCGGTCATATTGTATCAAAATAAGAAAAAACACACCAGATGTGCCATTTAAAATTTTAAAGTTGTAGAATTTTTGGTTAAACCGCAAGTAATATAAAACAAGTGAATGAATAAACCAAATTACAAATATCTTAAATAGCTATATACGAAATATAACTTTTTTGCCATAAAAGGTAAAAAATTAAAGGAAAAGCACCTGTGTGAACGACCCGGCATGTATAAAGGGCAGCGGAAAATGAGTTTTTTCAGACGATATAACGAAATAAAGCACCTACTAATGGCGATAACGTGTTTCTGCAAGCCCAGCGTGAAAACGGTGGCGCTGCGGTCACTGCACACAGGCCTAGGCCGAGATTGGAAACCCATTTTGCTGACACGCTTATATAAGTTTTAGGACAATTTTGAATTTAATATAATATCCGCATATAGACTCTCATAAATTATATATGTGGTCACAAGAATTTGCAAGAAATTGCTTTTTCTTATTATTGAGATCTTTATAATAACGTTTTGTGGTAATCAGTTGTTGTTTAGGCGGTTTGTTTAAAATACAGTGTACACATAAATAGTCTCCCCCTGCTAAGTTTTGTTCCATCATTTTTCTCTATGAAGTTTGGGTATGACTAATGGGAGAATATAAATTACTTTTTGACGTAATAATGATAGTTGCAACTATCAAGATGGCGGATGAGCGCCATCTTAAAAAAAAGTTAAATGAGAGGGGTCTTGTGGCACATCATTTTAAAGCTCCTGACGAATACTTTATAACCCTAGAATATACAGTCATCTTTACTTACTATAAAATGGCGGTACTTTATAAATTACCTAAATACCTAATTTGGATGACCATATCACCGAAACTAATAAATATAGTAGCATATAAATATAATTAGATTAATGTTGTAATTTCTTAAAGTTCTTTTAAAGTTACTTTTAATGGTGATATAATATACGGGGTGCTTTTATAAAAAATATAAATTTTTTTGTCATACCCTATATATTATTCCTTATTAGTAATTAATTAAAAAGATCTTTTAAAGAGCTTTAAGACAATATCACATTAAGTGGATCTAACTCTATTAGTTTCGGAAATATGGCCATCCAAATTAGGTATTTAGGTAAATTATAAAGTACCGCCATTTTATAGTGGGTAAAGAAGACTGTATATTCTAGGGTTGTAAAGTATTCGTCAGGAGCTTTAAAATAATGTGCTACAAGACCCCTTTTCCATTTAATTTTTTATCCTAAGATAGCGCCCATCCGCCATCTTGATTGTTGCAACTATCATTTTTACGTCAAAAAGTAGTTTATATCCTCCCATTAGTCATGCCCAAATTTTAAAAATAAGAAATTAAGAGTACAAAAGTTAGCAGGGGGACTATTTACGTCCACAGTGTATGACTGCTATTATGGCGACAAATCTGTAAAATATGACATAAAAAAATCCAATGTAATAGTTAAGAAATTAAATTGAGTATACACGGTGTTTTTAAAACATGCAGAAAAATAGTATATTACATAGAGAGGTGAAAAGTATTTAATTACTTTCAAGAGCAAAGGATGGTCAAACATGGCGCATAGCGCCGTGGTAAACCATTTCTCGAGACAGTAAATAAAATGTTTACCAAGGTTTGTATACTATTTAATTTAGAGCGGCTTTTACAATGTCGAATCAATCCTTGAGTTAGTATTGAAAACTAAAATTAAGCGACTTGGCAACGAAGCAGTTGCAAATTTAGAACATAATGACATTTCATAATCAAGTTTTGCTTTCTGTTGTTGCAGTTAATATTCTATTTTTTAAAAAAATTTTATGATTTTTGGGATGAATGTAATAAAAAATAAGAAAATAGTTAGTCTACAACTAGTAATTAGCGTTTAAGTGGTTGCCATCATGGATTTCGTTAAAAATTTAGCAATGAAGCAAAACGTGTGAAGTCAGGTTTGGTTTATCTGCAGTTCAAGTCTAAATAACGAAGAACTTACGCTTTATGGCTATATACAGGTTTGGCGAGTTGAATCTAACGGATTGCGTTTTAATGTATTAGACACTAATAGATAGAGAGTAGACAGAGAACGACTACATAGGTAACCGCCCACCGATAGCGACGGCGATTCCCCGTACTGCTCGGGTCCGCTCGATGTGAATGTAAATTTCGGCTGCCTCGCAGTGCACTTTAGCCTGCGCTTGGAGATGGGTAGGTCAGCCTCAAATAATGTATTGGAATTTCACGCGCTCAAAACGGCCAACAACTTCTTCTGCACTCTCCGCACGACAATACCATTTAATGATATTAATCTTTTGTTCAACAGTAAAGACCATTTTTACTTTATTACTGTATCCGCCTTCGTACCAAATGTTAAAATAAATTGTAAACATGATCGGCTAACACGTACTTGGTATGCGAAGAATTGCAACCGAACTTTGACCGGACTGATAAGCGCAACGACGCGACGACGCGATAGCCGCACAGGGCGGAGCCAATTTTGTTCTCGCTCTACTCCGTCTTTCTTTTACACATTGCCCAAAAATCATATTCGAAACTTTTCAAGCGCCGAACGTGTATAAAGTTTCTCAAAACACTGGCTATTATCCTACTTTGTATTATTTAGGTTGTCAGACAATAATTCCTGATATTTTTCGTGAAATTTAATAACTAATCAGGTAATTTATGTAAATAGTATTTGCCAAATTGAATCTAGATACCCATTTTTATCAGCTGTTTGACCGAATTGCAACACTGTGCTCCTTAATTTGATTTCCTATACTCTTCCCCTAGAAGCGAACCATATTTGGTAAATCTAGGTGACAATGCATTTGACAGCTTTTAAAATTTAGCTTGGACTTTAACCACATAATAATTTAACTCAGAGTTAATTAACGCGACATTGTAAAAGCTGCTCTTACAACTATATGTTTTTAAACTTTTCTTTCATTTTTTAATTAAAAATTTGTCAACCTCTAACAAAATAATGTTTAATTTGACGAATAATTACGCAGCGAGATATTTATCGCAGGTAAAGGTGTCACAGAGATGTCTTAAATACCAACCGAGATGTCAAGTTGACAATTTTTTAAATTTTTTGCAACGGTTGCTAGGGTTAACTTTTCAGAAGTAATAGCAAAAAAGTGACACTTTTAAACTTTTAAGAAGTCAGAAACGTCAACATTACAGACATGGATGTAAATAAATGCTATTGCAAAGTCCAAAATATGAAGATCTATCCCGCCCCAACCTTAGTTTAAAAGTAAATAATTTCGGGAATACAACATGTCAAAAGTTTATTTTGGTGTTGGTTTTTTTATGCATAATTTTGTTAATAATGACTGTAGTGTCACAATATTTGGTCAAAAGTTGGAAACTTCTAAGCACACCACCTGCGGTATCCTGCCCAGATTTTAAACGATATATTTTTATGCCTCTTGTATTATTTAACTTTTAGATAAAAATGCTTATTCTTTACCATCTTGTTCCGCAACAACTTATACTTTCAACTATTATTGATTTGAGCAGTCGTTTTTAAAATATATTTTTCAATTTTTTTGTTTGGTAAGGGAGGGCACCCCTTAAAAGTAAATTTTGACACAAAAATGTGTCAGCGTTAAAATAAAAATCAACGTGTTTCGAGATTTTTAAAGATTGTAAAAATAATGGAATTATACAGTGTGGGCAAAATTAAACTTGCACACTTTTTAACTAACTAATAATAACTAGTTATCTGTTGCGCCTGTCTTCTTTATTTTTAACACGCTTTTATTAACTTGGGTTGTAACTATCTATCTATCTATCTATGTAACGGAATCTTTGAGCCTAATTTTAACCAACTTCCAGCTATTCGATTTCTTTGAAACTTTGCACACGTGTCAAGGACCGATGAAGATGCAATAATTTAAAAACAGTATCCCGTTATCTTTTTTGAATCGCCAGGAAAAAAATTCCATTATATTATAAAAACAACACCTAGGATGCCATCTGTTGGCAACATTTCAAACTTTGCTATTAAATGAAGAAGAAATTTTTAGTTTTTACACAATTTGGTTAGTTGCACCATGGGTGTTCAATTTTTATGAACAATAAAAATATAGGGTTAGTTGCACCATTACTTCAAGGATTCCATAATAAAAAATATATCGAACTAAAAAATGAAAAATAAATAATAGTTTAAAAAACTAAAAAAACACGCTTTTATATGCAACCGAACTAAAAATTAGAAAATAATTTTTCATTACAAAGAGTTTGTCACTCTAGAATAAAAGCGTGGGGTGCTTAATATATTAAATGTTATAATTATTCTATTTGCAAATATCTATGAGGGAAAAGTTATGAAAAAATAGTAAAATGCACCCCACGCTTTTATTCTGAAGTGACAAACTCTTTGTAATGAAAAATTATTTTCTAATTTTAGTTCGGTTGCATATAAAAGCGTGTTTTTTAGTTTTTAAACTATTATTTTTACAGGGCTAATAGGTAGATATGTTTTCTCTAGGTTTGTCAATTTTGGTCAAGCA
>JACEGR010009397.1:0-27004 GCA_014170235.1 Listronotus bonariensis
GATATAATATTTTACTATGGTATTACATTGACTTGTATTGTGGATTGACTTGAGAAAAAAGGCAGGAAGACTATATCAATAAAAAATTACATAATATAAATTTTTATATCGTAACAATAAACCAAAAAAATAAATAAAAAGTATGTAATAAAATTAAAAAAAAAGATAGTAAATCGAAAGAAATCACTTTAAAATAGTAAGTATTTACGGGACACTTACACTCAATTTTCAGATCCAAAACATAGGGAAAAATATTTAAAAGGAGTTAAATGTCAAAAAAACTATTAAATATATATAATTTTTTATTATTAACACGTCTTTGAAACTTTTAATAAGGCAACTCCCTGATTTCATATAATTTTTTAGGTAACTGCAAATTTAAAAGGTTTTAAACGAAATGTTTACAGCTCCTAACAGTCTACTTAAATAATCCGCCTTCTTGAATAGCCATCATCAATTAATTACACAAAACACACTAATTAGGTAATGAATACACTTAATTATGTCTACTAAAAACTCTTTTCTTTAAAAAAGAATCTAAAAGCTAGAAAACCACGTAGAAAACAATTGCACAAAGCGGCCAAAAAAGCAAGGTTGCCTCATTTGTCAAATTGTCAAATCTTGTATTTCGGCTAAGCCGAAAATTTGAATTTATCACCTTCGGTCGAAATCGTCGAAATTAACCTAGCTAATTTTACCATCATTTTATTTTTATTCTCTCAAAAATACATAATAAACATTTCGTTTGATTTAATTTTTATTTGCATGATTTGTATCAATAAAATGTTAGGAAAAGGCCATTTCCTTTAAATTATGTAAAAAAACATAAAATAATGTTGTTTAGCCGCCATTATAAATAAAACAGATCAAAAAATTGCTCGAATGTTAGTTAAATACCAATGTTAATAATATGGTTTGAAAAGTATAAATATGCGTTGAAGGTTTGACTTCAAAAATCCAATATTTATTTGCCTGCAACAAAAAGGCATGCTTTATTTAATCAGGATTGGTATGTCGCCATTTTTGTATGCTTGCCGGCAATTCGCCTGCATGTAAAATTTATTGGCAATTAAGTGTTTATTTACGGTTGACTTTTTAATGCGTATAAGATGTTGGCATAATATTGCCACCCATTGCCAATGCTTTACCATCAATGCCAATATGAAAAATGTATATTGCCGGCAAATAGTGTTTGCTGGGTATGGCCTATAGCATTTCTGAATAATGTAGCTTTCTGAATATGAAAGAATTTTCATGATCGGTTCAGTCTTATAAACTCAAAGATATGCTTTTTAAATACTTGTAGTGAATTTCTTCATGCCCTGTATGTATATTTGTTTCAATTGGTCGTACGTAAAATGGCAAATCAATATTAGTTGTTTAAGAACTTGATACAACGCGTATATTTATATAAAAGTTTGTTTTTCATACAACAAACAGACAAAAGCCCTTATTGATTGGTTACTATCAACTAGCTGCAAACCTTATTGAAAGGAATTCAATCCATTGCATTGTCCGGTAGCTTTGATATTTTACTTGTCATTTTAGTTTATAAAACTATCTATCAATGCAGTGCATTTTAAAAGGAAAGTATGTTTATTTGTGGTAACAAAAAGAAAATTTAAAGTTTTGTTTACATAGAAAAATATTAAAATATAAACAATAGTAAATAATAACGTATGTCCTAAAAGTTTTGGCACAAAACTCATTGTCTTTAGTTTTAACAAAAACAAAATAATATCAAGTTGCCTTTGAAAACAAAAGTTTATTTACTTTATTTACTGTCAGTTGAGATTTATTTATTTTGAAGTTTTCGCTTTAAGATGTCGTATAAATTAGAAATAAGAAAAAGTATCTACAAGTTAGTTGGGCGGATACCCAAAGCTGAAATCTGTCGAACATTCCAGAATGAAAACATTTCACGCAGAACCATTTATAGAACAATCGGAGTGCGAGCAGGGAATACCATGTCTGAATCTCCCAAAAAGTGGAAGACCACGTGCATTTACCGCACAGAGGTCAGAGAGATTGGTGAAAAGAGCAAAAAACCAGATTGGAATGTCAACGAGGAGACTGGCTAGGCAATACAGATCTTCTAAGAGTACGATATCGTTGGAATTGAGGAGGAATGGTCTTAAATATCGAAAGAGACGTAAGTGCCCCAAATACTCTCAAGCGCAGCTTCTTCGTATACCAAGATGTTGTCGTCAACTGAGGCGGGTGCCAAAACTTTTAGGACATACGTTATATTATATGTAAAAAAGCGATTCATTTGAAGTTTGCTAGACAGGCATTAGCCGAATCTAGCAACCACCAAGAGTCCGAAAATAAGTGTTTCCTACGAGTGGCACATACTGTTATTTCTCGGATCAAAATAATTCTTTAATTTTCGTTTTAGATAGCATAAAATGTTTTTTTTCCATTTAGTGTGCAACAAAAGAAAAACTTTTTATTTGCAATTTGTCAGAAAATTTTATTCTTCATAAAAGTTGGTGCATGGTCCGAAACTGTATTAGCAGTACTTAGTGATTAATAGTTAAATGATATACAGAGTAGGTCAAAAAGGCAAAAACTCCTTAAGAGTAAAGTTCCCGTAATTTTAAAAATACAACAAAATGCTAAACAAAAAGTTATTTATAATCAAAAGTTATGCTAATGACAAACTCTTTGTAATGAAAAATTATTTTCTAATTTTTAGTTCGGTTGCATATAAAAGCGTGTTTGTTTAGTTTTTTTAAACTATTATTTATTTTTCATTTTTAGTTCGATATATCAATTAGTTTTTTAAAAATAAATGCTCCAGTTTATTCACTAAAAAATTCCTTCGCCATTTTGTCAAGAGACACAGAGGATCTGTAACGGAATTTATTTATCCTGGTGGTCCTAATCAGGATAACGGGATACTGTTTTTAAATTATTGCATTGTCATCGGTCCTTGATACGTGTGCAAAGTTTCAAAGAAATTGAATCGCTGGAAGTTGGTAAAAATTAGGCTCAAAGATTCCGTTGCATAGATAGATAGATAGATAGATAGATAGATAGATAGATAGATAGATGGTTACAACCCAAGCTAATAAAAGCGTGTTAAAAAAGCGTCGATCTGGTTAAAGGTTACTTCTTTTTAATTTTATGTAGTGTATTTTATCTTGATGATATCAATAAAAAAAATTAAAGTTCGTAAAAAAATAACTCACTCTAAAATAGTACAATTCATATCTTTTTCCGGTCATTAAAGTATATATATTTTTTTAACTTAAAGTAATGGAACATTCTTGTATATCGATAGGAAATTTGTCTTTTTATGTATTTACTTGTTCAAATGTTTGTTAAAGTAACGGATATTTGATTTAGATAAGGCACCACAAAAAATCGCACATATATTCTTATCTGGAAAAGGTAATGCCCATATAATGGTCAATTAATTAACTTGTGGATACGAACGTACCAAAAATAAAATATACCTCTTAATACTTATAACAAAATGAAATGACTTGAGTACGATTCAGCTAAGAAAAAGCCACGCGGTCATCACTTAGTCGTGTCCTGTTTCATTTTCAAATTATTTCCCTTTTTGTTGCTCGCACACTATTTAAACGACCCGATTAAAAAGAAATAATTTATTGCCGTCGATATTTATATGACGTCTGTAGCTGTTTCTTATCTAAATTCTACTTTACTACATGTTGTGTGCGATTTCACATAAATTTACTAGGTTTTAATAGTTTTTTTTAATGTTTTTACAAAAATTTATAAATTGGAGATTTTTATTAAGTTTACGCAACAAAAATTTTGAATACTATTTAGAATACTGAGTATTCGAATACGACCCAACTCTGGCGGCGATCATCCAGCAATAATTTTTTTAGGTGTCGTTCTCATTCATCATTGTCAATTAAATTAATAAAAATTAAATCGACATGTTTTAACGCCAGACGACTGCCATAAAATTTGTATACCTATTTTCGGACACCCTGTATATTTTTAAGTAGTTTTGAAACCCTATTATATATGTCTTTTTCTTAATGATTCAGCTGTTAGCCTAATAAGTATACACTCGAGTGCCCATTCGTAATTTACTTCCTTTTAAATCTTATGAATTGCGGTACTTTCAAATAACTCTACTCTAATTAATATGTTATGTATGTTTGATAATAACTGCATGCTAGTAGTAAGTATACTAAAGGTATTTCACTGAATAAACATATTTAAAACATCGGTAGAACTGCTTATTACTATTGGTAACAAAATTTAAAAAAATTCCACGACCGTTCAAAATATATGGAAGCTGGAAAGCTGCACGTGTTCAAGCTATTCCCAAGAAAGGATCTAAATCTCTTCCATCTAACTATAGACCAATTTCAATTCTCTCAGTTCTTTGTAAAGTAATGGAAAAACTAATTAATTCACAAATTCTTAAGTACTTAGAAAAACACAAAATTCTGCATGACAGGCAGTATGGATTTCGCCACAAAAGATCTACAGCAGATCTTCTTTCCTTCGTATCACACTGCTGGAATAAGTCTCTTGAGTTTCTAGGTGAGTCCCAGATCGTTGCTCTTGATATATCCAAAGCTTTTGACCAGGTCTGGCATGCCGCTCTTCTTAATAAACTTCCCTCCTATGGTCTTTCAACTAAACTCTGTACTTGGCTAGCTAGTTATCTATCTGATCGTCGTATATTAGTTATTGTGGACGGCCATTCTTCAAGCTTTCACCAAGTAAATGCTGGAGTCCCTCAGGGCTCAGTTTTGGCACCAACATTGTTTCTTCTTCACATCAACGACCTTCTCTCGTCCCCAACTAATTCCATTCATAGTTTCGCCGACGATAGTACCCTTTACTCCAGTTTTCAGGTTCCTAAACCCATTACTAAACCTGACTTGGAAAACAAACGCAGAGCGATGCAGATATCTCTTTCGCAGGATCTTAATCCAAAACATCCATCCAAAACACAATCATGTTCCTTGTCGCGAAAAGAGTCATCAAATACTCATCCTCTACTTATGAGCGGCCAAATTTTACAGAGCAAAAACACCTTCAATCTTGTTGGCGTCACATTTGAAAGTAACCTTAGCTGGCATAAACACATTGTATATATAGCCACGGCAGCCTCAAAAAAGCTTGGATTTCTCTTTCGAGCCAAAAAGTATTTCTCCCCTTCTAATTTATACACTTTATATGTGTCCCAAATCCGACCTCCCTTGGAATATTGTTCTCATATCTGAGGCATGGCGTCCCCCACAACCCTAAGCATTCTTGATTCTATTCAAAGAAGAGCTATTCGTCTCATTAATGATCCTTCACTTACAGAAAGGCTTCCCTCTCTTGCACATCGTCGGGCTGTGGGGGATTTATCGCTTTTTATAGATACTTCCATGGCTTCTGCTCTGAAGAAGTTGTGAGTATAGTTCCTCCACTTACGGTTCCCAACAGAGAAACTCGTGGTTCATGCATCCCTACACGGTCCAACTGGACAGGCCCCGAACTTCCCACTTTGTTCGTTCTTTTATCCCAAGAGTTTCTAGAATGTAGAACCTGCTTTCCGCGGAGGTCTTTCCGTCTCCCCCAAATCTTCAAGGTATTAAGTCCCGTGTCAACAAACTCCCTCTTACCTCGCTTAAGAAACCCACGGTACGTTAGTATTTAGGCTTTTAGCCTTCGTGGTTTGTCCAAAGATAAAAAAAAATGCTGTGTTTTTAATCGTTAACATGAAGTTAAAGTTAAATGATAAATAAAAACACTTTTTGTTCCTATCTTTTTTGATTTCATCTATACTTTCGCCGTAAATAGGTACAGTGACGGAATTAAAATCTCGTACACCTAATTTTTCCCAGTGTGATGTTGGCTTTTGCGTACCTGGATCACCTGGAAATATACCTTACTTGACAAATTGTTATCTGTCACACATTTCAAAATTATATTATTTTACTTTTTTAATTTTGGAAAATGAATGAACTAGAGAAGGCGAGAGTAATTACTCTATTCGAAGAAGGTGTTTCTATGGGAAGAATAGCTCAGCAAGTTGGGAAACCAAGAAGCACTATTCTAAGCCTCAGAACTAAATGGGAAAATACAGGATCATTGGAGAGAAGGGCTAGAAGTGTTAGAAGAAACATTTCAAACGAAAATCAAGATAATGATCTTACAGACTTTTTGCGAAACAATCCATTTCAGACAGCTGTAGAAGCACACAACCAAACTAATTTTCCTGGGACAGGAAGAACGGCAAGAAATCGTATTACAAACAATTCGAAATTAAGAAGCAGTGTATCTGCTAAAAAGCCATTTTTGACCGATATGAATAAAGAGCAAAGAATGGGGTTTGCACTGGAATATTTACCGCAAGGTATGGATTTTTGGGAAAGAGTAGTATTTACCGATGAGAAGATTTGTCAATCTTATTATAGAGGGCAGATTAGAGTGTATAGGCCGCAAAATACACGGTACGAAGAAAGATATACCCGACATGTTAAAACAAGTGAAAGTTTTTCTGTTAATGTATGGGGATATATGTCTTTCAGAGGGCTAGGCATACGCCACCGTATTCGAGAAAGATTTAATAGTCAAGCTTATATACACATACTTCAAAATGTTATGTTGCCATCGTTAAACAATATATTTGAACAAGAAAATTTTATATACCAGCATGACAACTGCTCTGTCCATACAGCAAGGAGAGTTACAAACTGGCAACTGGAAAATAATATTTCATTGTTACCTTGGCCCTTAAGAAGCCCTGATATCAATCCAATCGAAAACGTTTGGGGATATATCGTAAAGAAAATTAACAAGAACAATGATTTTCATCCACAAAACAGTGATGATTTGTGGAATAAAATTGAAGAAACCTGGAATAATTACAATGTTCACCATGCACAAATGCTGATTGCATCAATGCCCACACGTTTAAACTTATTAGTGGAAAAAATGGTGCCGCTTTGAAATATTAAGCCAGTGTTTTTTCTTTAATATTTGGATAAGATAAACTATATATTTATTTTGGAGTTATGTATTTTATTGAATATTAATTATGGTGAGAAAAAGGTAAAAACCAAGTTTACCAAAATATTGAAAATTGACATAAAATGTTAACCTAAGTGTACGAAATTTTATTTCCGTCACTGTAGGTCTTGTCAAAATGACATTGAGACCTTGGGCTTTCCAGTGACGAAAATTTTTGTGCGTCACGCTCCAGGGCTTGAAGCTCCTGAACTGCTCTAAAAACTTAGTCACTGGAACGCATCCTTAGACAAGGAAAGAGAAATACTTTAAGAAATTTTAAATTTCGTTGTTTTTAACCTTTCTTGGCTTTATAATAATAATATAATTTTAATATCTAATTTCATTTTAAATAAATAGTTTTAAAAATCCATCCTTAATCATAAAAAACACGTTTGAAGCACAAAAACCAAAAGAGGGGTTGGTGCATGAGGGGCAAGGGGAAAGAAAAACGGAGTAGCTCAGGTGCATAACATTTTCCGTCACTGGAACGCCATAAAGTAGAAAAAATGCTCCTGAGCTACTCGGGAGCGCTCTATTTGCGTCAATGGAATGCCACTCTTATGTCTCAAAAAGTATAACTTTGGTGTTGACGTTTCAATTATATAATTTTTCCACGACCGTTAAAAAAATGCTGTTTTTTAAACGTCAACATGAAGCTAAAGTACTCCATTCTAGTACACTACATAAAGTGTTAAAAAAGTAACTTTTTTAACACTTTGAAGCTTTTTTCACACTTTGAATTAGTGTTTTGTTTTAAAGCCTACTACAATAAACTTAAATATCAATTTATTCAATTTAACAGTAAAGGTGACATCAACTGAACCAAACGGTCAAGTTACCTTTGATATCGTCATTATTTCTTTTAGTTCATGTGTCACTAGTTTTAAAATTTGACAGTTTGCAAATAAATTTAATAGAAATAATTGAAAATTAATAGTAATAATGAATTTGGCTGACTAAAAAATTGAAAAGGAATTTATACTGTTTTAGTATTATTTCTACAAAAAGTAAGTGCATACAATTTCCTAAAATTAAATCATAACGGCATAGTTCTGAAGACGATAATTGTCTTTTAAAAAATAAGGAGGCTATGATTTCTTGTTGCAATATAATGGCTGTGCTGCAAAAATTAAAATTAATAAGTTCATATAAATAATACATATATAAAATGGTATTTTGGAAAAATTTTATACTGTCGTGGAAAAAATATAGTATGTAACACATGCATAAAGTATCTTTTTACACATGGGAAAACTTCCCATTCGTAAAAAAGTATCACTTTATGCACTTGTTACATAAGTTACTATTGTTGTCCTTTTACATGAATATTATTTCATAATGCAATTAAAATATGTTTTTGCGATTTAATATCTATACATAACTACATTACATTGATTTTTTGTTAGGGGAGTTAAAAGAAGCCTTATTTTAATTAGTATATACAGCGTGTTTCAAAAATCAGTAGAAATATTTTAAGGCCAGACAAACCAAATGTGGTTATTAACTAAAAGAAATAATTATTATCGTAAATAAATATTAAAAAGAATGGCAATCGCAACCTAATACTTTATGTGTTTTCTTTGATTTTTAATTATAAGCAACTGCTAGTTGTTATTTAGAAAATAACGTCCGTGGTGGCCCTACCGCGTTGTCTAAAAGGCGCTGTGAAATGCAAAAACTGCATGTTTCAGTGCTTGGACAACGTTGACGGAACAGGGAAAAAGATGAGTTAAACATCTAATAACCCGGCACTACGGTACTCTGTCATTTAGGCATAAGCCTTCGTGGAATGTCACAAAGATTCCTCCCCAAAAATTTAAGTTTTCCATTTCTTAGAAGAGACATTTTTTTTCTAAAATATCAGAAGGAAAAAAATCAATAATGGGATTAAATGCCACAGTTTAAAATATTCGTTTTTTTACCGCAACTATAGCTTGAAAGGGGAGCATTTTAGGACACATGTTTATGAAAAAAAATGGTATTTTTATTTTAAAAATACACCCTGAAAATATTTGTACTGAATTTTAACGCACCCTGTATAAAATAGAAATTTACGCCAATATTTCGAAAATAGACTAAAATGGAGAAGAGGCCTTTAGAAGGGCCTTTATATTTAAACATTATATAAAAATTTTGGCAAATCGGTAAATAGGTCAACAACATCACTAACCAGAACAACAATGGATTTTTTGATGGAGTTTTAAACGAAGAGAATGTATAAAAAAATAAGCCAATAAAGCATAAAATTATTTTAACAGCCATTTTCTTTCTACTCTTTGGAGTTATGTCACTTTTCCTTTAGAGTGACTAAGGGTACATCGTAAAAATCGAATCCGATTGGACGGATCATATTGAACCTAATACTGTGCCCTTCTCTCTCTCTCTCTCTCTTTCTCTCTATTTTTTTCTTGGTTTTGGTCCCTTCAGGTCCAATCCACCACTCTCCCCCTTCCGGACTATGCTTTCCAGGGCTTCGTCGGCGGAAAATCTGGATAATCGAGCTCGTAGCTCCCAGAAATTCCAAAAAGAAAACAAATAATTCAACAATTGATGCAATGCATAAATTGTCGGCTGTCAAACCAAAATCTGCTACTGGTGTTACGTATAACCTTCACTTTCACTACTGACAGTTCCCATGGCACGCCCATCCATTTCCCACCATTTGAGAAATACCTCGTGTTCACCACCAAACAGGATACCATCAGCTTATAGGAATCTTCGCTCACAGCGCTTAGATCCAGATGAAAGATGCCGTCAATTTAGCGTGAATCTTTCCTTGATCCCCGAAGGTAAAAAACGTTCGTACGACAACTCTAGCCGCCACTCCGGGAAGAACTTTGTAGTCCTCTAGGCACGTCCGCACTGTCCGGAGGTCCAACAAAGAGTTCTACTGTGCCCTTCGTCCTAGAATTTATCGGATGCAGATAATTCGCTTCTAAATTCTTTAAAATCTGACAAAAGAAAAAGTATATACAATGACAAAGAAAGCAAAAAAATAAAACTATACTTCTAACCTTACTTTTGGGATATTTTTTTAATAAGTTTCATTTAGTTTTAGAAAATAAGACAAAAAGAATTTTAAGAAATATTTAAGCATATTTTATTTCCCACTATTTTGTTTCTACACTTATCAGCTGTTTTACTTAACTGTCATTTTTCAAACCTTTTCCAAAACCGTGAAATCGTACAAATATAACCTCCGATCGGACTGAACTCAATTCAAATCGCTTGAAAAACAGGATTGACTTATGGCGTTCAATCCAATCCGTTACTCGATCTAAAACGTGTATATCGCAATTGTTTGGCGAAATTAAGTTTTATCCGATCGGTTGAATCGGATTCAGTATAACGATGTACCCTTAGTCAGTGACAACATACATATTAATATAATATTTTATAACTCTGGTATCGTCTAAACGTGTCATGTACCATTAATATTGATTAAGATGGTAAAAATTGTTTATTATTATTATAATAAATCAAGCGCATATAAAACCAAACAAAAAGAATTAGCAGAAACCTTGAATGAACAATAGTAATTATTATTTAATTATTTATATTTAATAGTGAGACGTGATTCTTATAAAAAATAAAGTCAGTTTTTGGTTAAACCAAATATGTATACCGGGTGTCGACGAAGAATTTATTTAGGCAAGCCATAATTTCTGGAGCATTAGACATATCAAAATGAGACTTGGTATATGTAGGTAAATGGTATAAGAAGAGGGGAGTTTTTGCATATTTTTCACTTTTCAGTCACTTCCGGTTTGATCGGAAATGGCTTTAATTTTGAATTTTTATTCTTTATTATAAAACAATCTTTAAAAAACAAGTTACCAGAACCATCAACAATTTGCTGCCAATTCAACCCTTGACCCTCCCGTAAATCATCCAATTCCAGCGGTTACCCCAGTTCCTCATAAAATGCCCGATATTATTTTTAAAGTAAAACACATTGAGCGTATCCTTTCTTCCCTTAACACCAAGAAATCGTCTGGACTGGATGGCCACCAGCAATCGTTTTAAAAAAATGTGCTCCAGAACTTGCACCAATCTTAACTAGGCTCTTTCGAATTTCTTACGACACAGGGATCGTTCCGGAGAACTGGAAAGCTGCACGTGTTCAACCTATTGCCAAGAAAGGATCTAAATCCCTTCCATCTAACTATAGACCAATTTCAATTCTCTCAGTTCTTTGTAAAGTAATGGAAAAATTAATTAATTCACAAATTCTCAAGTACTTAGAAAAACACAAAATTTTGCATGACGGGCAGTATGGATTTCGCCACAAAAGATCTAAAGCAGATCTTCTTTCCTTCGTATCACACTGTTGGAATAAGTCTCTTGAGTTTCTAGGTGAGTCCCAGATCGTTGCTCTTGATATATCCAAAGCTTTTGACCAGGTCTGGCATGCCACACTTTTTAATAAACTTCCCTCCTATGGTCTTTCAACTAAACTCTGTACTTGGGTCTCTAGTTATCTATCTCATCGACGTATATCAGTTATTGTGGACGGCCATTCTTCAAGCTTTCACCAAGTAAATGCTGGAGTCCCTCAGGGCTCAGTTCTGGCACCAACATTGTTTCTTCTTCACATCAACGACCTTCTCTCGTCCACAACTAATTCCATTCATAGTTTCGCCGACGATAGTACCCTACACTCCAGCTTTCAGGTTCCTAAACCCATCACTAAACCTGACTTGGAAAACAAACGTAGAGCGATGCAGGATCTTAATTTAATATTAGATTGGGTCGCCAAAAATCTCGTCCATTTTAATGCATCCAAAACCCAATCATGTTCCTTGCCACTCTACTTATGAGCGGCCAAGTTTTACAGAGCAAAGACACCTTTAATCTTGTGGGCGTCACATTTGAAAGTAACCTTAACTGGCATAAACACATTGTATCTATAGCCACGGCAGCTTCAAAAAGCTTGGATTTCTCTTTCGAGCCAAAAAGTATTTTTCCGCTTCTAATTTATACACTTTATATGTGTCCCAAATCCGACCTCCCTTGGAATATTGTTCCCATATCTGGGGCATGGCGTCCCCCACAGCCCTAAGCATTCTTGATTCTATTCAAAGAAGAGCTATTCGTCTCATTAATGATCCTTCACTTACAGAAAGGCTTCCCTCTCTTGCCCATCGTCGGGCTGTAGGGGATTTATCGCTTTTTATAGGTTCTTCCATGGCTTCTGCTCTGAAGAATTGTCCAGTATAGTTCCTCCACTCACGGTTCCCAACAGAGAACTCGTGGTTCCGCGCGTATGCATCCCTATACGGTCCAACTGGACGGGCCCCGAACTTCCCACTTTGTTCGTTCTTTTATCCCTAGATTGTGGAACCCGCTGCCCGCGGAGGTCTTTCCTTCCCCACCAAATCTTCAAGTATTTAAATCCCGTGTCAACAAACTTCCCATTACCTCGCTTAAGACATCCACGGTACGTTAGTATTTAGGCTTTAAGCCTTCATTGTTTGTCCAAAGATAAAAAAAAACCACTGGCATACCTATACAATTTGTCATTTGATGGGTAAATACTTTTTAATTGACATGATAATGTTGTTATCCAATGTAAAATTGATGACTTGAAAATGTTTCCATTTTTGAGTCATTTTAATAATTACTAATAATTGATAATATGTTGTCGATGAATAAGCATGTCTGTATGGTTCACTTTCTATCTAAACTGCGGTATTTATTTCTAATATGTAGAATTCGGAGAAAGTTGTATGTGTGGAACATGCAAAGATAGAATAATTAAAGCCACGAGAACCACAAAATCATACTCGATAACACTGCTTTTACTTTACGTGTATTCTTTATTGATTTGGTATTAAAATACCAAATTATTATTAAATAAAAATATTTTTTTTATATTACCTGTGTTTTTAAAAATAATATTAAAAGACAAGTCCTATCCATCCAAACGTTTTTGCGAGAAACTCTCATAAATTACTTTAAACTCCTAAATTATATCTATTATAGGTAGGTATAATTTTAAATAACGAATGTCCTAAAAGTTTTGGCACAAAACTCTATGTCTTTAATTTTAACAAAAACAAAATAATATCAAGTTGCCTTTGAAAACAAAAGTTTATTTACTTTATTTACTGTCAGTTGAGATTTATTTATTTTGAAGTTTTCGCTTTAAGATGTCGTATAAATTAGAAATAAGAAAAAATATCTACAAGTTAGTTGGGCGGATACCCAAAGCTGAAATCTGTCGAACATTCCAGAATGAAAACATTTCACGCAGAACCATTTATAGAACAATAGCGGAGTGCGAGCAGGGAATACCATGTCTGAATCTCCCAAAAAGTGGAAGAACACGTGCATTTACCGCACAGAGGTCAGAGAGATTGGTGAGAAGAGCAAAAACCAGATTGGAATGTCAACGAGGAGACTGGCTAGGCAATACAGATCTTCTAAGAGTACGATATCGTTGGAATTGAGGAGGAATGGTCTTAAATATCGAAAGAGACGTAAGTGCCCCAAATACTCTCAAGCGCAGCTTCTTCGTATATCAAGATGTTTTCGTCAACTGAGGCGGATACATTTTGCCAATGAAAAAATCATTATTTTAGATGACGAACAGTATTTCACTTTCAGTAATTCTAAAATGAAGGGAAACGATGGATTTTATACGGACAACGTAGAGGAATGCCCTGATAATGTTAGATACAAACATAAAGCGAAATTTGCAGATAAAATCCTTGTCTGGTGCGCAATTTCTAAGAGGGTGTATTCCGACCTTTTGTGGGAAGAGTGAGGGGTGAAGCTTTGAATAGTCAGAGCTATATTGGTAACTGCCTTTCCAAATTGCTTCAGTTTGTCCGCGAACATCATGCTAAAGACGATATCATGTTTTGGCCAGACCTAGCATCATGCCATTACTCAAGAGTTACCCAAAACTGGCTACGACAACACCACATACCTTTTGTTCCCAAAAACGATAATCCTCCAAACTTGCCGCAGGCTCGACAAATAGAGGATTGTTGGGCTGTACTGTCTAGAAAGGTTTATCATGGAGGCTGGGAAGCACAAGATGAGGAACAATTAAGACGGTGAATTTACGAGAAATTAAGAGAAATTGAACTGAATTCCGTCCAGGACCTCATGAGAGACATTCGAAGAAATTTGCGTCTGGTAAAGCAGAATGGGCCACTCCACATAATTCGATGGTATAGGTTAGTTAAGTATTGAGTTGTAATTTATGATAACTAGTTAGTGTTTAAATAAATTTCTTCATTAAAAAAAAACGATAAATATTGTGTGTTAAAACTTTTAGGACATACGTTACTCTATTTGCCCTCCAAAAAAATGTGTCCGCAAAACATATATTCCGGAACTTTTCTGTTTCATCAAGTTTCATACAATTTTCTTTTTAGGATTTTTTTTACCACATTTTACACAATTTTTGCAAACAGACTAAGGTAACTGTTTAAATTTAGCTAAATATTTATTATACTTAAAATAAATTCAGAGCAACATATTTTAGTTATAAATAAACCAAAATTAATTTGTATTAAAAAGCACTTTAAAATAATAAAAGCTTTAATTTAAGTTTTACATTAGTTACCCTAAAACCAGTGAAAGTGAAGCTTTGCAATTTTATGCAAAAAAATGAGTTTTTAAAATTATATATATACTTTACTTTTGTTTACTTTGTTTCTTGGGATTGAGGTTTTTTTATTAATAAAACAATAATTTACATTTTCTGACGTTTCGCCTTACATGGAAGGCTTTTTCAAAGATCTATTTATTTATTTTAACAATAGTCTTTTGGCATGTTCCTTGAAAACATACCTTTTATATTAGATATTTATTAGAGAAAATGTAAATTATTGTTTTATTAATAATAATAAAAAAAAAACAAAAGTAAATTATAAGAAATGGTTTAAGAAAAAATTGAAGCAAAATGTGTTGTTATGTATTAATTTGTGATAAAAAAATAGTAATTTTTGTAATTGTTTGAAGGTTGTTGCCTGAACGCAATAAATATTTTTGAAAAAGCTCACTACGCTGGGCGAAACGTCAGATGTTAGCTATGTAATGAAGTAGTTTTAATTATTAACAAAAAAAACCTATACCCAAGAAAAATAAATAAATAATTATATATATATATATATATATATATATATATATATATATATATATATATATATATATGTATATATATATATATATATATATATATATATATATATATATATATATATATATATAAACATATATATATACATATATATATATATATATATATATATATATATATATATATATATATATATATATATATATATATATCAAAAAGTGCCAATTTCATGGAAACCCCCTTTTTGGGAGATAATATAATTAAAAAGGTAAATTTACCAATAACTAAAAATTTAGCTTGTAGGTATAGAAGGAACAGTTTAAAAATGTAAATTCGGTGCTCTTTGATAAGAAAAAAAATCACAAAAAAGTTTAAAGCAAATAAATCGGCATGCTTGTCTTCGCGGCCGTCTTTGCTATATTTCTTTTATGATATGCCGGTTGATGCAGCTGGTCATCGCACTATGGGATAGAAATTAAATTTTTGGTCAAAATTCTGAAACTTACTAATCTAACTTAAAATGTGTTGCTTTTTACTTAAAAAATATTATAAATTATTACAAATGCTTTTTAGAAACCTAAAACTTATTACATGTTATTGTAAATTTACACCCCCTTAACATTATTATTTTTCATTGTACAAAATAAACTAAAATGTTAGCTTGTTTGGGTAATTCGGTAGTATTCTAATCAGTAATCTGATGATTATTATCTCATATGATATATAGGGTACGACAATAGGTATGATTTTTAAGGGGAATACCCTAAATATTATATCACCACCAAAAAAATCTTTTAAAATGCTTTAAAAAAATACTAAATATGATGTGTCTATCTCAATTAGTTTCGGAAATATGACCATCCAAATCTGAAAAATAATTTTAAATTATTCTTAGAAGCGTAATAGAAATACATCTTCCCATTTTTTTTATTTTTTAACGTATAAAATAAATAAAAAACACTGTTTTGTTGGGTAGATTATGTAGAATCCACAACTTTCATCAGAATGCTTTTATCTTTTAGGATATACAGTGTAGGACAAAACATATTAAATTTTAAAATGGAAAACCTTGTAAATTATAAAAAAAAATTTGTATCTGTCCTTAAACTTAGAAGTAGCAAAAAGTAGGAAGGCAATTGTAAGTACAAAAACTGATAAAGAAAAAGGTAAAAAAATTGAAAAAAGTAGCGAGACTTCGCGAGACTGCATCGGAAACACAACAATAGCTCTTATTATTTAAACTCTTTTACTTTTTTAGTAAACAAGGCTAATAATAAACTAAGTAGATTAAATGTTGTATATTTATGTTTACTTAAAATACATTTTCAAGTTTCTTATTACCCCAATAGAAGTCGTCATATCCTTTTATAATTTCGCGTACATGTAGTTTGAAGTATCTATTTTGAAATACACAGCATTAGCCATTAAAATTTCAAAGTTGCTTTTTGGCCAAAATAATGGATTTCTATCGCTGTAAAGGATAGCGGCGCCTTTATATAAAATAGTCCGATTGCAGGCGGCCTTTTTTATGTTTTTTTATATTATTTTTAAAGGGTACTGAATTTGCGCTTTTAAAATATTCTTACTATAAATTTACCAATAACTAAAAACTTAGCTTGTAGGTAAATAAAGTATGTTAGTATAACTAAATAGCAACTAATCTAATCATTACTCCATTACTAGGTCAAACACATATTAGAAGAGTTTTTCAAAATGATAATAGTCCAGATGGTAAAAAAAACAACACTTAACAAACCTGTTATAGCGGTATCATCAAAAGAAATAAGGACACCAAATTTTTTAAAGTATAGTTAATTCCAAGAAGAGTCGTATAATCCAATGTTGTGAAAAATGACACTATTACTTAGTTCACCACCGAATTTTGGTCACGGATTTTTATCACACACACATTATAAAGCACACATAATCACATTTTATTTTTAATAAATCTGCTGCCACGAAACACCGTAAAAATTTCCGACTATCTCTTTTCACGTCGTGGACGCTGATTTCGCCTCGTACCGTATATAATGCTCGCGAAGGTGAACGCCGTGTATCTCCACCAGGTATTTTATTTTAGCTTTATTTTTACAATTTACCTGGTTAAGTCCGCGGATATACGGAACTGGCCGAGGAGGGACGATGGCGACTAGTTGTTAGTTTTTCATCAATCGAAAAGCGACTAGCATTATGCAATACTCGCTGACATGTATATAACAGTATACCTAATCAATAAAATTACCAACTATGGCTAATTTGTAAGGTGGCCTCTTACATGCAAAGGTCGCCCTTTTATTTGATGGTCTCGAATCATTGATTTCGTTTGCTAGATGAACTAATCTACAGGGTGGACGCCGAGGTATCCGAGAAAATTTGGAGATAAATTCAACAATGAAAAATAGGAAAAAAATTATGAACATCCCAGCAAACACTATTTGCCGGCAATATACATTTTTCATATTGGCATTAATGTAAAGCATTGGCAATTGGTGGCAATATTATGCCAACATCTAATACGCATTAAAAAGTTATCCCTAAATAAACACTCAATTGCCAATAAATTTTACATGCAGGCAAATTGCCGGCAAGCATACAAAAATGGCGGCATACCAATCCTGATTAAATAAAGCATGCCTTTTGTTGCAGGCAAATAAATATTGGATTTTTGAAGGCAAACCTTCAACGCATATTTATACTTTTCAAACCATATTATTAACATTGGTATTTAACTAACATTCGAGCAATTTTTTTGATCTGTTTTATTTATAATGGCGGCTAAACAACATTATTTTATGATTTTTTACATAATTTAAAGGAAATGGCCTTTTCCTAACATTTTATTGATAAAAATCATGCAAATAAAAATTCAAACAAAATGTTTATTATGTATTTTTGAGAGAATAAAAATAAAATGATGGTAAAATTAGCTAGGTTAATTTCGGCGATTTCGACCGAAGGTTCAAATTTTCCGCTTAGCCGAAATACAAGATTTGACAATTTGACAGATGAGGCAACCTTGCCTTTTTTTGTCCGCTTTGTGCAATTGTTTTCTACGTGGTTTTCTACCTTTTTAGTTTCTTTTTTAAAGAAAAGAGTTTTTAGTAGACATAATTAAGTGTATTCATTACCTAATTAGTGTGTGTTGTGTAATTAATTGGTGATGGATAGTCAAGAAGGCGGGTTATTCAAGTAGACTGTTAGGAGCAGTAAACATTTTGTTTAAAACCTTTTAAATTTGAAGTTACCTAAAAAATTATATGAAATCAGGGAGTTGCCTTATTAAAAGTTTTAAAGACGTGTTAATAAAAAAATAATAATATATATTTAATAGTTTTTTTTGACATTTAACTCCTTTAAAATATTTCTCCCTATGTTTTGGATCTGAAAATTGAGTGTAAGTGTGCCTTAAATACTTACTATTTTAAAGTATATATTTTGATTTACTATCTTTTTTTAATTTTATTACATACTTTTTATTTATTTTTTTTTGTTACGGTATAAAAATTTATATTATGTAATTTTTTTATTGATGAAGTTTTCCTGCCTTTTTTCTCATTTTTTTCGATTAAATTCTAAATATGTTATTTAACTTTTGGGACATTCAACTTATAAAACTTGCAATACTTATTTAATGATAAATGCCATTATCCTAAACGCATTTTTTTGCCAATAACTTATTAATGATGGAAGCCATCATCCTAAACGCATTTTTTATCATAAATTATTAATGACGGATGCCATCACATTATCTGCAACACTTGGTCTAATAACGGCCAATTGCCCACTTTCGCGTCTTTTTAATACCTTTTTGCCAATCCTTGCCATTAAAGAGTGTTGGCAATGCCAGTAAATTAAATGTACAACGCCAAAAATGTTATATGGGATATGTCCTAAACGTCTTAGTTTTTGAACTACAGGGTGTTAAAATTTTTGTAAAAATATTGTTTTTTTATAATAACTTTTATACCAATTTAAATAATTTAAAAAAAATAAAGAAAGCCTCCTATGCACCAGAAGACATTTTTTTGCATGCAAGAAAAAATATTTTTTCCAGTGTCGTCCATGAGAGGTTTAAGGTAAATATTTTTAATATAAAAATGGTACGCCACTGCATTAAAAAAATTATTTTTAAACTACCCATTAGATTTAGAACGAATTTGATTCCTTGACTTTTTTATTAGATGCACGGTTTTCGCGTAAATAAATAAAAACCATTTCTTGGCATGGTCATTTTGTATCGGAAATATCAAATTCTACAATAAAAAATAACTTTTGCTATTTATTCCAATTATTCCATATATTAACAATATATAAAATGACCTAAAGTAAAGTATTTTATCTTAAAAAAAAATTGTAAGTAAATCTTGTAGAGACATAAACTTTATATCAAAATTTGAAGTTAACTTTATATTTTTACATAAAATTTAATTCTCTAAACGTTTATTGATACAATTTTATAATATTTTAAAAAATAAAATCACTTTACTCACAGCCTTCTTAAACTCTGAGCCGTGAAGTAAGAAAGGCAACGTTGCAAACAACACTGTACAGTAGGAATATTGAAATTAGTTCCTAATAGATTACATGCTAAATATAATTAATTTTTTAAGTGTTTTAAACAAAATATAGGTATTAATTTTTTTAGGGTATTTTAGACAACATATAGGTAAAATTTTAAATACTATAGTTGCCCTAAAAGCAATAATGTGTCTGAAAAACTTATCAGGAACTTTTCTGCCTTATGCAAATTTGTTGTAAGGATTTAAAAATTTCAAATTGTTAGGGTGTTTTCTACCCTGCTTTATGCATTTTTTGCGAACAGACCAATGTAGCTTTTTAAAGTTAACTAAACATTTATTATTTAGAAATACTTGCAATATTTAAAATGTATTGAAAGCATGTGTGTTTAGTTATAAATATAAAAGCTTAATAATATAGCGTATTACATAAGATGCGCTTTAAAATAACAAACGCTTTAAATTAGGTTTTCCACTATATTTACCCTAAAACCGTCTTAGGTAAATAACTTTCAGACTATCTATATAAATAATATTTTTTGGTGAACTTACCAGGATATTTATGCGTATTAGTTGATATAGTCCTTAGGATATTGCTTGGGGTAAATAATTGTTTTTGGTGCACTATACACACTATTAATATCAAATAAAACCAATTTTTTAAAAACACACTTAGTTAATTAGTAGCCCGTAAAATATATTTGTCCATTTACCGTATAGGTACTACTTTTACTTTTAATAAAAAATCACTTATCCGGTCAATAGCGCACAACCAGGCTTTCCTAATTTCATCGTTTATGGTGAAATAAAATGTTGTTTGATAACCCTCTATTTTAATATAACTTGGGTAATTCGTTTTGCAGCCCGAAACGCAACACGTTCGTGCCATAATGTATGCCGTACGCACAAACTATACGCGCACATTTAAACGTAAAAACAACGCTTGACATATTGCCACTGGTCCTATTTTTTAAATGTACCAATTAATTACTTATTTTTTCTTTATATAATAAATACACGCTACGATTTAACTTTTAAAAACAGAAAAAACCTTTTAAGCAATCGTTTAAACTTGTTTCTGTTTACTTCTAAACATTACTTGACATTCCTACTGTGCTGTGTTGCCAGATTTCTCCTTCACGGCTTAGAATTTAAGAAGGCTGTGCTTTACTCCTAGGTCTTTTTTATATTTATACTTGTAACTCGCCCTATAAAATGCCAATCGGAGTAAAATTTTGTATTTCTTACTTTTAGACCATGCGACCAGTTTTTCCAAAACGGCAATTTAAAATTCAAAATTTTTGGTTCATTTGTCCTTTTGTTATACCTATCATGCGACACACTGTATAGTAAGTAGTTCTGGGTCAACTACTGGCTAGCTCTAAATTATACCAACCAAAAAAAAACTTACCTAGGCGGGCCCCACTTCTTCGTTTTACTCGGAGGCATATTGTTCTGGACCTGATACACTAAAAATATAAAAAAGCACTTTAAAAATATTCAATCAATAACTTAAATTTGTTATTTTTAATAACTCTTTGAAAATATAATAAATTTAACAGTTGATTTGTATTTTTAAGTCATTTTTTTACTGTTGCAAGGACCCTATCAAATTAGACGTTAACAAAAATTTTGATCCATTATATCTTCTAGCTTTCAAAAGTTATTAAACAAAAACCACTTTATTTGAAATTTTTATTAGCCTGTAACTTAAAAACAAAAAACATTTGTAAAATAAAAATACATGAGAAACAAAATGAATAAGGTATTTACTGTGTAATTTACCCCCAACATTATGTTTAAACCCTGTATAAACTAATAAAAGTGTATCCAATGGATTAAGTATAGTCGTAGCAAAATAAACTGGGACAACAAATTCTAGTTTTATCTCCTGGTCTATTAGAATATTATGTTTTAATGTTGTCAAGCTAAAGCAATGTATTTTTGTAACACACCCAGCAAACACTATTTGCCGGCAATGTACATTTTTCATATTGGCATTGATGGTAAAGCATTGGCAATTGGTGGCAATATTATGCCAACATCTAATACGCATTAAAAAGTCAACCCTAAATAAACACTCAATTGCCAATAAATTTTACATGCAGGCGAATTGCCGGCAAGCATACAACAACATTATTTTATGTTTTTTACATAATTTAAAGGAAATGGCCTTTTCATAACATTTTATTGTTAAAAATCATGCAAATAAAAATTAGGTCAAACAAAATGTTTATTATGTATTTTGGAGCGAATAAAAATAAAATGATGGTAAAATTAGCTACGTTAATTTCGACCGAAGGCGACCGCTTTGTGCATTTGTTTTCTACGTGGTTTTCTAGCTTTTTAGTTTCTTTTTAAAGAAAAAGAGTTTTTAATAGACATAATTAGATGTATTCATTACCTAATAAGTGTGTGTTGTGTGATTAATTGGTGATGGCTAGTCGAGAAGGCAAGATATTCAAGTAGACTGTTAGGAGCTGTAAACATTTTGTTTAAAAGTTTATTAAAAGTTTTAAAGACGTGTTAATAAAAAATATTATATATATAATAGTTTTTTGACATACCGATAGATGGCGTAATGCACAATAAACTACTACGTTTCTGCAATATCTTCGCTTTTTATCGTCTAAACCGTACCCATTAGACAAAAATAATCGGAGAGCGGTCTGCGGTAGGTGATCTCACTTAGCTTTGAAAGAAATATCTTCGGCTAGTGTAAAAATCTGCATCTCCAAGTTGGACAGTGTTCCGAGAGATGCTACTTTGCATTGCAAGGAAATTGCATGCAGTAAGGAGTTTTTCCTATTTTAATTTTCAAATAAAATATCGCATCATTTTAGCTTTTAAAAAAAAGTATATGCGACAATTTTCGTCAATAAGACGTCAACTTGCTGCTTGGGAGTACGATTAGTATTCCTTGCTTGGGAGTATCTGCATTTGCCCACTTTCGTGTCTTTTGTTATCTTTTTGCCAATAACTTATTAATGATGGATGCCATCAACTTAAACGCATTTTTTGCCAATAACTTATTAATGACGGATGCCATCACTTTATCTGCAACACGTGGCCTAATAATGGCCAATTGCCCACTTTCGCGTCTTTTTGATACCTTTTTGCCAATGCCTTGCCATTAAAGAGTGTTGGCAATGCCAGTAAATTAAATGTACAACGCCGGCAAAAATGTTATATGGGCAGCTAAGTCAAAAAATTTCACTTGTAATACCACTAGTGCTAAATTTATTTCCGGAAATTTTTTCAAGGCCACGAATATTTTGAAAATTATACCGAGTCGCAGGCAAGGAAGAATTTTCTTAATCTAAAATAATTTAAGCACGTGTGGTATTCGGTAAGAAAATTTCACACCAAGTTTGTGTTAAATAATATTCTTTTAAATTAATATTTGTAACTTTGACACGAGCTTTAAAATTTTACAAAAAAATAAATATTTTCCATTTTACCAACTGTAGTTGCAAATATATGTAATTTTAGAGCTTATCATTGTTTATTCTTTTATATTATATATACCTTATATTACTACAGTTGGTAAAAATAGTTAATTTTTTAGACCCATACCTTGCTTTTGTTTGCTCTTCACTTACTATGTCTAGTACTTCAGTCTTATGATATTGTTTTACTAACTGTAGTTCTATAAAATTATCATTTAGGGTCTTAAAACCTTACATTATTTTATATTATGTTATGTCTGAAATACTACAACTGGTAGACTGGTACAAAATAACATTCTCTCCAATTATGTATGTGAATGACAGACATGACGTTAAAACAAATTTATTGATTATGTCAAAAATTTCCACTATAATTCGCTCCAAGGTACCCCAGGCAGGAGAAAAAAATTCCGATAAATACTTGTGTTGTTATGATAATGCAACCAAAACTACACATTTAATTGGTCAAAAAACAGTGGTGTGGAATTTTCAAATATAAGGAATGTGATTTCTTATAGACTAGGAGACACTTCCCCACTTGGATTTCAATAGCTCAGTTTTTTTTTGAACTAGTACTTCTAATGTCGAAATTGTTAAGTCTCTGTGTATTATCTATTTTAAATTGATTTTTTTAAAGATTTTAAACCCTTTTTAATAATGTTTAAATAAATTAAAAATTAAACTTACCTGATGAATATGATTAATAACTTCCGTATGCGTTGCGTCTTCTAGAGTTTTACCATTAACTTCTAAAATTTCATCACCTACTTCAAGGTTATCGTTATCAGCGGGCGAACCTAAAATTGTCATTTAAAGTAATTACACATGTAAAACGCAAAAAAAATCAGTGACGTCAGAGACGCAATTAGTATAGTAGCCCAATGGAGTTACAGTATTTGATAATTAAAACGTATATTTTTTAATAATAGCTTTGTTCGCGGGTTTGATTCTGAACCGGTTCTGGGACAATTGGCATGCGCAGTAAAAAAGCAGCGTTCGCGGTTTGTAAAATCCTGAATTTTTGGTAACAGTTCTGTGTTCGCGGGTTACAATGGAATCAGTTCGTTACCGGTTCGTAACCTGATTAGCAGTCCTAGGATTTTTGTTGGAACTAAAAGTTCAGTTCGGAATTTCATGCGCATTGTCGACATGGTTAGCTGTTTTTGTGGTACAGAAATAGACCGTTGTATTATTTGTTTCTGCCACTTTTTATGCGTGTTAATATACCTGTTGAATATTTTTTTATATTTTTGTGATTCTGAGCGTATATAAACAAAGGATTTTTAATTGTATTCCGTATGAATGTATGTATTCAATAAAATAAATAAAGATTTAATTAAAAAATATGGACAATATTACATTTTATTTACAATTGCTTGTTGTTTGAATTTTATCTTTAATTAAATACACATACTTATGTTAAAAACAAGACGAGGTCAGGAATCCCTCGTCTTCCGCCGACCTCGAGTGGCTTTCGACAGTATAACAATTTACCTTTTTGTTTGAATTTAATTTTTTTGTGTAGTATCCAATTTATCCATGAAAAATTCTAACCAAAAGGCTAGATTAGAATACATCCTCAGCTGTATAGAAAATCGTTTGCGGTAAATAAAAATTCCGAACTAATAAATAACTAGACATGCGCTTTAAAACAATTCTAAACCAGTTCGGTTCTGGTTCAGAATCAGTTCATTACTAGACCCGCGAACAAAGCTAATAGTATATTATATTACAGTCAGTTGAAGAAATTGACTAATTTCACACAAGTAGGAATCTTGTTGCACGATGCGTCAGCCAAGTGCGACAAACCCACGAGTCACAGTGCGGACTCCTGTGGTCAAAAATAAAAAAACAAGGTGTGACATTTAATTTTTTTATTGATGCAAAATTATAGATAAAAGACGGGGTTATAAATAACTAAACCTATTTTTAACACGCTTTTATTAACTTGGGTTGTAACTATCTATCAATCTATCTATCCATCTGGCTATCTATGTAACGGAATCTTTGAGCCTAATTTTAACCAACTTCCAGCTATTCGATTTCTTTGAAACTTTGCACACGTATTAAGGACCCATGACAATGCAATAATCTGCAAACAGTATCCCGTTATCCTGCTTTGGATCGCCAGGAAAAAAAATTCCATTATATTATTATTATAACCACTGCTTGATACCACCAAGTGTCATCTGTCACCTGTACGTCCCAGTGGTACCAACCACCGGCTATTTCAAGAGTTCGATCTGAATCGATTTTACTCAAATTTTATATTAGGTTAATTTCAGAAAGTCAATCTGAAAAACTTTGCTACTCTTGACAAAATGGCGAAAAAATTTTTTAGTGAATAAACTGGAGCATTTATTTTTAAAAAATTAATTGATATAACGAACTAAAAAATGAAAAATAATTAATAGTTTAAAAAACTAAAAAACACGCTTTTATATGCAACCGAACTAAAAATTAGAAAATAATTTTTCATTAAAAAAAATATTGTAACTTCATAGTAAAAAGCGTGGGGTGCATTTTACTATTTTTTCATAACTTTTCCATCATAGATATTGGCAAATATAATAATTATAACATTTAATATATTAAGCACCCCACGCTTTTTACTATGAAGTTACAATATTTTTTTAATGAAAAATTATTTTCAAATTTTTAGTTCGGTTGCATATAAAAGCGTGTTTTTTAGTTTTTTAAACTATTAATTATTTTTTATTCGATTGGTAGAAATGCACAGGAAATATATATATGGTGTCCGGAAAGGTGATGAGGTCAAAAATGATAGGGGTGATACAGTAAGCCAAAATAATGTAAGTACTTCATATATAAAAAAGTTTATTCGCCCTTCGTTAGGGAGATATTAACCTTCAAACTTGGCATAAAAAAAAATAATTTAATTATCACTTTTGAACTGTTGCCACAGTACCAATAATATTTGGACTACTAAATAACCTCATAGTAGTGCTTCTTTCCATAGGTAAACAGCTGTTCAGTAAGTCGAAAATATACAGGGTGCAACGATAATTTTTTCATTTATTGTATGCATATTTAACACTGATGACAAATTTGACTTTTACTTTGATTCCATCACCATTTTTGTACAAAAAGGTATACCTAATTTGAATCGATTATCTTCGACCGTTTTTTATAAAATCGCATTTTAATTCCAGACATACCAGCATTTTGTAAGTAATTTAAAACTATATTTTTTTAGAAAATTTTTAAAACATCGTTAAATTCTTAAAAACAATTTTTAACAGTATTTAAAAGTTTAAGGGGTTCACAAACACTGTTTTTAATAATTTTACCACATTTGAATAGGTTTATCTAAAAAATTGAATTTTTTATAACATACAAAATACTGGTATGTCTGGATTAAACAAGCGATTTTGTGAAAAAAGGTCCAAGATGTCGATTCAAATAAGGTATACCTTTTATGTACAAAAATGATGAAGGAAAAATGCAAAATGTAAAATTTGTCACCTGTATTAAAAATGCTTAAATTAAATGCAAAAATCGTCGCACCCTGTATAATTCCGACTTACTGAACAGCCATTTACCCATGGAAAGAAGCATTACTATAAGGTTATTCAACCCTTGAACCTCCAGTAAACTATCCAATTCCAGCGGTTACCCCAGTTCCTCATAAAATACCCGATATTATTTTTAAGGTAAAACACATTAAGCGTATCCTTTCTTCCCTTAACACCAAGAAATCATCTGGGCTGGATGGCATACTAGCAATCGTTTTAAAAAAATGTGCTCCAGAACTTGCACCAATCTTAACTCGGCTCTTTCGAATTTCTTACGACACAGGTATCTTTCCGGAGAGCTGGAAAGCTGCAACTGTTGAACTTATTCCCAAGAAAGGATCTAAATCTCTTCCATCTAACTATAGACCAATTTCAATTCTCTCAGTTCTTTGTAAAGTAATGGTG